>UYYA01004382.1:0-107671 GCA_900624975.1 Angiostrongylus costaricensis
TATACATATATATATACATATATATATACATATATATATACATATATATACATATATATATATATATAAACTCAAAGTTCGGTAGTAATAGAACTAAAAAAGTATATATATATACATATATATATATACATATATATATACATATATATATACATATATATATACATATATATATACATATATATACATATATATATATATATAAACTCAAAGTTCGGTAGTAATAGAACTAAAAAAGTATATATATATATATATATATAGTATATATATATAGTATATATATATATATATATATATGTACATTGTTCATGTTCCATTTACTGCTTTGAAATCCTTGACAGTCAATCTAATTTTTCCAGTTGAGCGAAATTAGAATCGCTGAGTTTTTTAACCTGTCAATTTGTCCTTACAGACTGTTTAAACTTAAAGTTCGGTAGTAATAGAACTAAAAAAGTTATGAGGCGGGGATAGCGCAGCGGTTAGTGATGCCGTCAATTAGGAAGCAAAAGGCGCCTGTTCGATTCCCGCTCTAACGCTATCTCCAAGACTGCAAGGGAAATCGTGTCGACTAGCACTCTACGACATTCATAAAGAAGCAGAAATTCTCAAGTAGCAGCCGAAACAACATGCGAAATGTTCGAAGACCGTTGTGGACGATGAATGCGAGGAAACGAATGGAATGTAAGAAGTGCTGGGATGAGCGTAGTAGGCGTGATGACAGGTCTACTAAAATGAAATAAAAGTTAATTAAAACAGTTCTATCTCCAACAGAAGCATGCCTGCAACTAGTGTATTTCAATGTACTTTCTCGCTTTTCTTCTCTCTTTTCATCTACCCATTATGTGTTAACAGTTTCATCACACTGCCGCGTCCTCCGATTTTTTAATGTCTTCTTTCCTGAATTGTATTCCTCTTCTTTCCATCATCATCGATATGTTGAATTATTACGAACACCTATGAAGTTACGCAAAAGTGGAATAGTTACCTACTTATTTAGATACTAAGATAAACCATCTTCACATATCGAATGGGTTTCATTGTTTTTTTCCACAAGCTTCATTTCCTGCAGTCAGCACTTTCATAGGTGGTAGAGCTCGTATGTGAGTTCGGCTACAACTTCAGTCTCTATTATTTTCCCTCATTAACATGCTGATTGCTGGTCGGGTGTGGTTTTCTCTGGAAACCCAGAATATCAAAGCTCGCATTGCCCGATACTGAAGGAAATCATAAAAACTGCTGAGTGTTAAAATGAAGTATGTTTTTCGGAAACCTTACAAATTCGGGAGAAAGAATCGAACGACTGCGACGGAGTTCAAACTCAACTAGAAAGGGTTCGTGAGCTTCTTATGTCCAGAAAATAGCAGGACGGAATGACGTTGATATGACAGATAGCGCAATCATGTGATAGAAGTTGTACATCTCACCACTCTTCAACAGAATTTGAGCGATCAACGTCGAATTTGGGCAGGAAAATAGTAAGTTCAGGCGCACGATGTCCGATAGTGTGGTGGGAGGCCGTTCACGACACATTTTGTACACTGCATCGACATCTCATTCGCCTTTCGTACAAGACCATCCATCGATGACATCATTTTCATCATCGCCGTCACCATCATCCTCTTCGTCGTTGTGGTGTTGTCCGTCTAATGCTAACATATTTTGATGACCATGACGTTGTGTTATCTTGGCGGTTATGCAGCTGATTTGCCGTATTTTCACTCAGAACTGCTCCTTATACTTCTCCTTAAACATTCAATAGCACACTACTCACCGAATTTTTTTAGTTCCAAAGTTTGGAACGTTTTTTCTTCGTATTTTTTCTCAACTTTTCACCACCTCGTCGTGGCTAGTTTCTTGGGTGTCGGGCTCCGATGCACAGCGGGGTGTTCATTTTCCTAGCATGGTCTTCCATTCTGAGAGAGACTCCAATACTCTAATCCTGGAGCCCACCTAAGAGTTAACTAGTACCAGGATCCACCACCATCTTGATATGAAACTAATCTCATGGTGAGAGATCTCCCTCGGATCCACAATGGCAGCGACTGCCTGAGATGGTGACGAATTGGTGAAATGAGGTAGTCTTCGGCTAGGCTGACTTCAGAATTCCAGAGAACCACAGCGACTGAACCAGCAAATGTCCAACTGAATGGAAGTTTTGCTGGGGCCTGCACAACCAGCGAAAACGGACCATCCAAGTATCCAAGTTTTTCAATGTTTTCGTAACATTTTACGTCGTATTAGGTTTATCTCATATAATATTAAACACAATACTTAGGGATTAGCGATCATAAATTTGGTCTTCTTGACCACATTCTTTTAGCGGATTCGTTATAATAGTATTGCTACCATAGTAGTAATAATAATGACTACATAAGTACAGTTACCAGTGATATTGATAATAATAATTTTGAAGACTCATCGTGACATGTTGTGCAGGTCCTAGAATTCTTCCATTCGTTATTTTTCTTAGAGCTGTCGTCCATAGAAGTAAGTGGTGTGGTTCCCGTGTGGACTCGGTCGCGGCTTAAGAACCACTTCATTGAAATGCTGAAGGCAAGTTTAGCTCTTCATGGAATTCCAAAATATCCGTGCTATAGTAATCCCAAATGTTCATCATAGACAGTTGCGTGCTTTAGGATCGAGTCTATTCTTGTAGCAGAGCCAATACCAATATGAATGACATTAATGTTGGTGCCCTTCATCTCATCGGCTGGGCCGTTCACCGAATTACAGTTAGAGTTCTGTTATGAATAACGCCATTCATCGAATGGAAGATAACTATCGTCAGAGTGCTATATGCAAAATAAAATACTTCACAAATACTAACAAATAAATTTTATGGACGGTTTTTTCCGGAATTAGTGAGCGATAAGTAATTACGAGTGAAGGTAGAGGGGGAATCGCGTACTCTCATTTATTAGGCTTTTCACCGCTTTCCATCTCTACCAATGACCCCCTTATTCAGAGAAACTGGCATAATATCTTTTAGTTCAGGTCCAATCAGGTTTTCTTCGGTTTTGAACAATATATGCGAAAGCAGAATAAATGAGAAATGAAGTTAATGGCCGTAGTTTTTAATCGAATGCTTTCCGGTAATTTCGTCTACAGGAATTCTCGTTCGACGACGATGACAAAGTGTGTTTGTCATTAACCTAAATCGAAATTCATAACAAGATCAAGGACGTCGATAAAACGAAAATGTCGATATTCGGAAGCAACTGCTTTACGAAAACAGGAAACTCGTCCAGAGTACAACGGAATAAGAGTTTTTTCAGCAACATGGTGTTTCGCTGTGGGTGCTATAAGATGACTACCCTAATTTTATGTGATTGGGTGGAAAACAGTGAAAGTTTTCTTTTTTTTACTTATTTATCACATAAGGCTTTGACGAATTTACTTCAACCTGCGACTGAATAGCTAGGTTTGTCAGTTGTTCTGGAAAAGACTGGCTTTGCACACGTCTATTATGACGAATTACTTGTCGTGGAGGTAATTTTTCAGATTTCAGAAACGATAAAAATCGGACATAACTTTGCACGGGCCAATTGAAGCCGTTTCTCAGCCGAGCGTTTTCTGCTGTTATGTGCACTCGAAATTTATAGTGATGGGAACAACCTTCATCGTCACCACTTTACTCTCATGTCAGGGATCAGTCGATAAACCCTATCCAGAAGTATAAAGCGTATTAGTGAGGTGACGTGCTCTTCATCCGTGTTTCATCAAAGGATTCTCCATGAACATATTTCTGTGAAGACGCACTGGTAACAACTGGCGTGGTGAAACCCGAAAAGCTGCCTTCCCATCCGTCAATTCATGTGAAGTTGTTCTCTGATGGTAGAGTCCTGACATACCAGTGCTTTCACCTATTCGTCCGTTATCGCTTATAAGTGACTCATCCAGCTTTCTCGTCATCCAGATCGTCGGGGGAGTCCCGATTCTGCATTGGCCGAGTTTCAATAGCTATGTCATTGAACGCAAACCAACGAGACATGTTGGAATCACCCAATTCCGTCGTTCATCATCGTTAGCGTTTGCGATTGTAACAGTTTCCAAGCAGCTGCTCGTAATAGATGATCTTGGCATCCCGTAGTAATTTTGGTTCCCATTTCTCAAATAGAGTCTGTTGTGTCCTGCTTTCAAAATTCTGTTCATTTATTGCTTTAACCACCACCACCACGAAACACAGTCTCTGAAAAAACGAGTTTTGGAGTGCAATTCTGTATAATTGTCAGGTTCGGGGTGATGTCGTGAAAGTTAGTCCAGGTACCAGGCGAAAATCATATTCCCGTCAACAACGAAACTCAAAGAATTAGACAGATGTTCTCGTTGTGAAACCAATGAACCACTGAAGGATGTGATTTTCTACAGATAATTTGTCCGACTTCAATTATTTGCTGCTTGCTAAACACATAGCTTTGATGATGCTCATGTCAAGCAGACGAGCAATTTTTCAGTGTTGATGGCAATTTCTTCCTGAGAGTTCTTCTGTTTTTTATGACATGACACCTGATTGCTTCCGTCATCATAGGAATGGAGACGATCATTGCCTTAGATGTGCTCAGATGAGACTTCAGATTATTACTGATGTTTGTTGGTCGACGCAAGGAACTGCTTATTTGGTTGCTCAAACGTTGTCTTCGTCATCCTATATTCAGTGGTTCAGGCCTACTATTTCTTTCGAACGTTTTCAATCATGTTTTCGAGAGCTACCGAACGGCCAGCAGACAATTTTCTGCTATGCAGTGGTGGCTGCATAATAATAGTCCATTTACAAACCAGTTAGGTCTGAGATTATTCACCTACAGTTCCTTTCGCGCTGAATTTTGAGTATTAACTCATTCCGATGATAAAATAGAGTCATACTAGATATTTTATCTTCATAAGTTATCACTCATCAGGAATATCTGGTGGGGTTACTGTTTTTCGCCTAAAAATTTGAAAATCGGGGTGTTCAAGTAGTCGGATAAGTAAAATAAAGCTCTCGGCATTGATCAATCCCTGAGTGATGCGCCATGCATTCGACTTCATTAAGCTCTTTTGGAGGTGATTGAATGCATATCGGGCCTTTAAAATGACTTACGGTTGCCTACCGATGTGCCGAGCCAATGCTGCTATCCTCCCAGACAAGTCAGGTGCCAATTTGCAGATCTTGAAGGGATGAAAGGCTTGGTGGGCCACGGGCTCGGGAAGCGATTCCACGTGTGTTGCAGGGTGCGTCCGACCATTGCTCCACACATGCCGTAAGTATTCAGATAAGAATCGTATCTTTCACCTCTAGAATGACTCACTTCATCACATGTCTACGGCAAATAGATTTCGCCTCTTGAAAAAGTCTATATGTTAGCTTCCGGAATTCCTGTAGAGTGGAAAACTAGCGAATGCTGCCATCCACGTTGTAATTTAAACATAAACCTTCCTTATTTCAGCTATGGCATGCGACTTTATCTAACATATTTTCGTGCTTTTTTTCGTTTTTTCTTCATTTGAGATTCGTTTTTCTTCTCCTGTCATGATGAATTTCTGTTTCAATTTATGACACATCATCAGGGCCAAGATGCTATCTTCAATACAGCTCGTTCAAACAACATCACAACCGATGTGGTCTCTCACTGGAAACGATCCTAATCTGTGTAAACGAGGCTGATCGTCTCGACGTGCTATTAAATATTTAGACTCCTTCCAGAGGTTTTCTTATCTTAAGAACTTTTCTTTATAAAATCCCTTAGAATATACCGTCACATGTGTTTTGAAGGTGAAAGATTTTCTTGATAATAGAAAGCTCATGCATTTTTTCATAGGATTTACGGCTTTTACAAGCGTCTTTTTGCCTTCATAGAAAATCGTTGGATTTCAGCGAGTGATTTTTTCCCTGACTACTCTCGGTACCAATTTCCCGACCCCGGAGCGGAGGAATGGCAGGCCTAGTTGATCCCGAGCGGAATTGAACTAAAACCATTCTCGTCAAGACGGACATCATTACCACTGTGCTATCCGCCTATTCGAACTCTATTTGTTATAAAAAGGTACGTGTTCTAATTATGAAATCTAAAACGGCGGACTAAATTTTTGCAGATTTATTTTAAGGCATTTATAAAATTTATTTATTAATTTACTCGGAATTACATGTCGGGTACTGTGATAAATCTAGAAAAACCAGAGAGTGTTAGTCACTCTTTGAAACTGTTTCCAATAAAGTACATGGGAAATTTGTCGTGCCGTAGTTCACCCAATGCTTCTTCTGCATTTTGAACTGTGTACGTACGACACTAGGTGTCCTTGCTGATACTATTCCCTGAGCCATCTTTGTCGAAAATATTATTGCTAATAATAAATAAATAACGGCAGTAGTAAAGAAAATGAACTGAAGAAAGGTTTGCTTGACCGAGTTCTCACGGAAGCTAAGCGATAATTGACAACGACAGGTATCTCCTACATCCGTCAGCTGCGGACAGCCGATGGACGAGTTATCGCTCAACGTGCTCATATGTGACCGATCCCTATAAACACCCGGATATCCACAAAAAAAAGTAACTTGATTCATCTATTGTTCATCAAGCACAAAATTCTGCGTGATAAATAGATATCCGTGCCGGATTCATAACGTTCAGTTGTCAACTCCACATCTACAAAATTAAAGGGCGGCTACCGTATTTCCTTCTATTTATTCTCGATCGCAGATTATTCTACAAAATATCCTTAAATTACGAATAGCGTTATAGGGTGCTATAGTATGTTTAGAGGAAGAACGATTTTTATATCATGCGTCTCCAAGTCTACTGTGCGGTTCCCAACACTTCTCACATTCGATTAGTTTCCTTGCATCTGTTGTCCACGAAAATCTTCCAACTTTCACGTGCGGTTTCGGTTGCTGTTTGAGGATTTTCATTTCATCTTGAATGTCGTAGAACGCTGGTCAAATCGGCTCCCCTGGAATCCTGGAATAGCCTGGTTGTTGCGTAACAATTGCATTGCAGAGAGTGTTTTTTCCCAGACAAGGGCGGTACCAATTTCCCGACCCTGAAGGGACGCAAGTCTCGGTTGGCCCGGAACAGAATCGAACTAGCACCATGGTTGTGATGACGGACACCACTATCATTGTGCTATCCGCCCTTGTAAGGGCGATATATGAAAAGCTAATCAAAGCTCGCTTAAAAAACGCATGATTAAAGAAACGTATCTCGGTCATGAAAATCGTTTAAATAGCCTTGATGGAACGGAGTACTGATTTTAATTATCAACCAGTTTACATGACATCTCTAGTTATTCCATTATTTATACCTTATTTTCGTTTATTTCCATACCCATACTTTAACGTGATTTTTCAGCAGAAAATATGTTTACACAGTCCGCCTATAACTTTTTGCTAACACCTTTGGATGTAAAATCTAGCAGACCAATAAAGTTTTATGAAAGAGATTGTAAAGTAATAAGAAATAAGTTAATACAACAATAGAACCATTCCTCCCAACGGTTTACCGCCTCATCGTGGCTGGGAAGTGTTCCTGGGTGTCGAGCTGCGATGTACAGCGGATGGATTCACCCCCTTATCAGGCTATCCCAAGCTGAGAAGGAGTCCAACATTTCCATCAGGAAGCCTAGCTAAGAGCAAACTAATATCGAGATCCACCAACGTCCTGGTATAAAACTATTCGCGTGGTGGCAAATCTACCTCTGATCCACAAAGGCTGCGATTGCTTGTGGTGGTGACGAACTGTGGCAAATTTTGGCCAAGCCGATCTCAGGACTCCAACAGTGAGGACGGATCATCCAAGTATCCAGGTAAGCATGGAACCACTTGGCGTAGAGGAAAGGCTGCTACAGATGATGTGGGGAGAGCGATTTGCAAATGTGCAAACGGTTTTTCGAATTGTCTCGTACGTCCTTATTCATAAAAATACGTCTGCTTCTTAATTTTCTCCTGGAATTTTCTTCGCACTTCGTGTCAAGCTTGGTGTTTTGACCTCGCTTTGAAACATCGTGCGAATCGGTAGAAGCAATGTTTAGAAATTTGTAACACTTAGAGAAGCTTCGGCCACTTGGAATGGAGCAAAAGATAAACATGTGGTACGGATCGAATCATTGTGGTCCCTACGTCCATCAACATGCTCATATTGCCGATTCGAGAAAGATTAAAATCGACTTCTCCGTGGAAATTTTTCACCTTCCTCTATCTGAAGGTTAACAACATCAACATTCCACCATTATTCATGTCATCTAAAAAAAATTCGAATTGCTTGTTCATTGTCAGTAAAGTACTTACTATAAGTGCTTAGTTTTCAATCTGTCCTAAATTGCTCATCCCAGGCAAAGCTACCTCTATCGATCGTTTCGATAACGTTGACTATAAGTCAATAAATCAATGTTTCCACGTTTATTCGTCGTAAAAAAAAGTTTCACCAAACGCTTCCGGATGCTTTCCGTCCGTAGTTTTTCTGAACTTATTTCGACATTTGATAAAGTGTTTAGTTGCTGAGATATTTACAAAACTCTGGACCGCAGGTGTCTATGGTGGGGGACGAACGCGGTACTGTCCTTTCCGGGGAGTAAGGCGTTCACCACCACACCATGTGGGTCCTTCGTTTCGCCTGTAACTCAGGCTAGTTCTATCTATGGCGCTGATCGATACGTATTTCGCTTAGTACCCTGCCGTGAAAATTGTAGTAGGCAGAAAATAAAAGGTAAAACAAAGTGTTTAGTATTAACTACTCGGATACTTGAATGGCCTGTTTTCACTGGTTGTGTGGGCTCCAGCAAGCATAGTCTCCATTCTCCGGAGATTTGCTAGCTTAGCCATTGTGGTTCCATGCAGTTCCGAGAACAGCCTGGCCAAAGTCTGCCCCGGGTCTTCACCACCATAGGCAGTTGTCGCCCTTTTGGTTCAAAGGAGATTTGCCATCATGCGACTAGTTTGGTACCAGAACGATGGTGGATCCTGGTATTGGTTTTGCTAGGGCTGGGCTTCCAGATGGAAACGCCGGACTCCTTCTCAGCCCCAAGGATACCTCTCAACCATGTAGAGGCGGTAAACCGTTGCGATGATTTAGTATGTACCTGAAATATTCAAATTAAAGCCGAAAGCCGAATCTGCGAATCTCGTGAGTCTTACCGTGCTGATTTTGAATAATTTCAGTTAAATCCACAAAGTCCCACTTTAACCAAAACTGCTCGTTCTCGTAGTTTTTTGCATCAATCTCTATTGTTTCTTCAATCCCTGCCTTTTTCTAGAACCCCGTCTTCAAGTTCTGGAAAACTCTAGCTACCGCTTTCCACATCGCGACGACTGCCTGCATGACAATCAGCAATAGTCATTGTGACCTATTTTCTCTTGAATGCGTCACGTGATTTTAGCTGACCCATCGATTCCTAGTGGATCTGGTAACGCTTTCAAAATAAAAATATGTGTATGCATGTATGTATGTATGTATGTATGTATGTGTGTGTATGTATGTATATATATTTGTATCTCACTGTGTGTTTGTGTGTGCGCGTGTGTGTCTGTATCTGTGTGTTTATACATTTGTGTGTACATGTATATATGTGCGTGTATATAGGTGTGTATGGATGTATTTGTGTATTAACCCGTGGATTTGAGTGTATGTAGATCTATATATGCATTTGCGTGGTGATGTGTCCATATCTGTATGTAAATGCATGTATTATGTATGTATGTGTGTATGTATGTGTGTATTCACATATATGTATCTATCTATCTACTCAGTATGACTGTGGGCTCATCCGTTTGCGTATGTATGTATGCGTATGTATCTACACGTATGCATGATTTTTGTATGTGTGTTGTGTCCGTCGATTTATGCGTTTAAGTATGTATGTACACCTTTGCTTTGTTACATATATGTGTGTATGTACTAATAGGTGTCCATCTGCACCTGTATGTCTGTGTATGTATGTATGTATGTATGTACGTGTGTATGTGTGTATGTCGGAATGTTGATGGTCGATAACCGGTGGACTGTGGATGGTAAGTGGATGGTAAGTGAACGGGGCCAGTAGATGCAGGCCAGGGCCATCGTCAACTCGTTCATGTTAACCATCGCACTCTTTCGGAAGAGCCGCATACATTGTATATGATCTTCTTCACAATACCATGTGACTTCAACAAAACTGGCTGGCGAACTATGATGTGAAAAATGCCTCGTTTTCAGTATCTCGTCGTAGCTCCTCGTTTGAGTAACTCCGGATTCACCTTAAATGCACCTGTGATCTCCGTATTGCCGAACAAAAGCCTTTGATCTCTTAACCTCGATCTTCTCTTAAAAAAACCTCGACTTCGATCGTCTATGCCAATAAGCACTATTTTCAAAAAAAAGATTAAAACTATTAGTAACAGATTCACGTTTTCCACATCGCTTAAGCGCAAGCTCAAAAGATGTAAACGTTTTGTGTCGTTGTCAAACATCTCTATCCTCTTCTCAGTATATTTTGTAGCGTCTTCGCTGGCGTCTTCTCCAAGTTTTCATATTACTTTTGTCCTTCAAACTGCTCACTTTATCCTCAATTGACAGCTTAGAACTATTTTGCCATCAATTTTGCGTGGAAAACAAGCCTTTTGCAGAAGGCTTGAGGTGAGCGTATCCCGAAAAGTATTAAAATCCTCTTTTCTACGTGTGACTTCTCCATCACGGATCGGAATTTATCAGAATCCTGTCACTAATCGTTTCATTCTCTTTTCGATCTTCTTTTCATTGTTTTTCAGCTATTTTCTTCATTAATATCAACTGGTTTAGGATTATTTTCGGAAGTTCGTTGGTCGTATTTCAGTCCCAATCATTTCCTCAATCGAATCTGCACATTCTGAACAGAAAACTAACTATCATCTACCTAATCGATATGTATTTTATCAATGGGTTGCTGCTCACATTCTATTTCATTTTGGTCTTTATTTTATTACGTTTTCCTAATCAATTTGAATGCCAACAAAGAAAACTCTCATTCCTTAGAAAGAATGAATCTTATTTATGGAGTTTCCTTTCCGTCATTAGCATCATTTGTTCTCCGCTACCATTTCTTTTTCTGTTTCACTACCAGTTTTTTTTTCGTTTTTTCCTTGCCTTTCTTTTTTTCTACACATTTTCTTAGTCTCATTGTGACTTTGCCATTATGAATCGCTCGCGTTGAACCACGGCTATCAATCTTGCCGCCGCCGCCACCACCGCCGCCGCCACGCGATCCCTTCCGTCTGTCACTCGTTCTTGGTTGTCATCTTCGTTTCCATCTTCCTTTTCGTCCTTTCCTCTTCGCCTTTTGTCTCGTTCTCACTTTCGTATCTATTCAACTGCTGCTTTATCCTCCACTTCTTCTGATCATCTCTGTTTTTTTCTTCTCTTTTTTCCATTCCGTTCACAATAAATCGTCATTTCCCCACATTTTTTTCTTCTTTTCGTTCACATCATCTATTTAGCAACAAAGGGCTCGTTCATTAGGGTTTAACGTATCCATTTCAGATCCAGCTCTCAAATGACAGTGACAAATGTCGTCAGACCTCTCACTCACCATCATTTCAATAATGGACGATGGCTAACCGGCCGGCTCAATTTCGATGGAGGTTTTTTTAGTGTTTTATCTCCACATAGGCTTTCAATTGATTTCTTTGTGTGAATTTAAGTGAACGGAAGAGTTTTTATGATCTGCTCAGCCAAATTTCGGCTAAGAGCTAAAATTCCAGAGACAAAAAAGAACGTGACTAGGAAATTTTTATTCATTGTAAAGAGGAGTTTTTATTGGGAAACGGTTATATGACACGCAAGCTATTCTTTTCCAAGGTTTTTTTCCCGGCTGTTTCTCTTTCTGAAGTTATTAATGAATAGTAGGGATAAAAATAGCGCTAATTATGTGTGATAAAAAGCTAGGGCTTGTATATTTTAATCTGCTAGAACATTTGTTTCTATTTCTCTTCATACTCTAAGAACATGTAAACTCTGTGAACTCACGTTGAACTCACTGAACTCTCAGTAGAAATCCTTTCAGAACTTTTCACATGTTGTTGTCACGAAATGAACGTAATGATTTCGTGAGAACTCCTCATTAACAATTCTGGATTTAATTTATTCACTTCTTTCTATTTTCACAGAAAGGTGAAAAGAAAAAAGAAAACCGAAGAAAAAGTCAAAATGCAGAAGGTTGTAAGGTTATGAAACCTGAAATGGCCAGTTTTTCCTACTCAATACTGTAAATTTTCACGTCGGCATTCATTATTTTTCTCTTCATGGGTCATTCATGTGGACTCGTGTAGCGCAGTAGTTAGTGGTGCCTTTTACACACGTGGTCGATGGTTTGACCCGTTCTTCGAACACATGAAGCCTCACTCATTTCTTCGTGGTCGGCAGATTGTTACTAAACTTTTCTAGGAGGATAACAGCACTGACTTGATACATCGGTAGGCTACCGTAAATTATTCTAGAGGCTAGATTTGCATCTAGTCATTTTTAAACGCTGCTTCATGAAGTCGAGTGCATGACACATCCTCCAAGGATTGATCAACGCCGAATGTTTATCTTTCGGAACTTCAAAACTTTAGTCAGACGAATGTTGCAAGAACTCTGTAGAGGAAGGTTTTTTAAGAACTACCGTTTTATCTATTACTTTTTCTCTTCCTTTGTATGGGCAATTGTAGCTCCGTGACCAGAGATGTCCTATGCAAACATCGTCATTAGTTCGATCTCTCTCTCTGACCAAGTTAATCTCTTTATCTAGTTGGGCCAAAAATTAATTCCAGAGTTTTTTGGAGGGTAAAGCACTGACTTTGACTCCCACAATTCATTGTATTGCCCAAATATCCATTCCATCACCTCTGCGATGCTATGAAGTCGATGGTTCATGGTGCTTCTCTGAGGGATAGATCAATGCTAAACGTCTTATCCACTTTATCCTTTTATTTATTGTTTATATAGTCATGCCACTTCTTCCATCGAAGCACTTTATGTCATCGTCGCTGCAGTCGGTTCGTCTTGGATGTCGAACCTATATACAGCAGGTATTTATCATTCGTCTAGAAGCGCTGTGAAGCAGACATACAGGGAGTTCGACATCTTTCTGAGAGAACAATTTTGACATCGGTATCCAGAAATTCAGGGAGCGGCTGACGATCCCGTTCATTACGCGGAAGGCTCAACTTACGCAGGCACTGATTCAACGCCGCTTACACCCAACCAAGTCTCTCATCCTTCTGGGACTGGAAATTGGCACTAGACTAGACTGAAACGAACTGTTTCCTTCTATTCCACGTGAGGATGCCCTAACAAGCCTGTCCCAGAATTTCAGGGAGCTTCGTCTCTGGCAACATTCAACGACATTCGTGACAAAGACTGAGAACTTCTGAAACGGCAACCGAAGTCGTACCCAAAAAAGTTCGAAGACCTTCTTGATAGTGGACCCGAAGAAACGAATCAAATGCAAGAATTCCTTGGATCCTGATACATGTGACAGTTAAAAATCTAGGCCGCAATGGAGCTATGCAAGCTATCTTTTGCCTATTTTCTTGCCAGAAGGGAGTAGAACATGATGGATTTTGTAGCAGAATAACAAGCTGTTCATGTCCTTCACGCTAACGCAGTACTCTGAGCAACTTCGCCACGCGACAGGGACGAATTGCGATTCTACTGGGTGCCAGCTCGAAGGTTAGTCAATGATTAACTGGTCTGAAGATGAGGGGTGATTTATGCATTAATTTACCAACTGTCCTTGAAAACGACGTTGAACTGGACTACAGTCATATCGGAAGGAAACAGGCAAAAAGTAGCTAGCACTATTTAAAAGAACGAAAGTTTTGGAATTACTAATTGGTCGCATGTCTCGATCGGTTTTGACGGCGAGCCCGCCATTTGCTCATAGAACCACCGTTGTATTAAGATGATTTCTCGTAAACGTAAAGGTCGTGTCATCTTAAGGAACTCAAGAGCTTTTCCCTTCATCTAGCCATTCATGGGAATCGCGTCAACAGCACGTTTCTTCTGTTTTCTTCATTGAATTCTATCTTTTCGGGAAGCAAGTATATTTAGTAGACATGATCGAAATTCCCATTGATTACGTTACTAATAGAGGACTTATAGTCTTTACCACTTTGGTTTCGCTGCGAGTATCGGCTTATTATTGTTTTTTCTTAGATTTAGATAAGTTTCACTGGTAATATCTTGGGAAAGCTTTCCGCTCACCACCGATAATGTGTTTGGCAATACTAAAGGAGACTTGTGCTCCCAAAAATCACCCGAGTTTGTTTTGTGTGTACTTAGTGAACTGAACATGGAGGCTTATTTGGCTTCGAATTGTCGAACTCTGTAGTCAAGAGTGAAAGGAGACTTTTATTGTGTTGATAGTCATATAAGTAATACATATTGCATCCGTAACTGGCGGTGTATAGGCCAATGTAATTGAGTGCTCGAAGTTCGTACATCGTTGTAGGCTAGGTTCACTCTTCGCCCCAGACATTTCTTCCTCCTCACCAGTTCGATATCGATGTGAAGTCTACGTTCACAATTTGAAAGGAATTTTGAAACAGAATCCGAACCGATGGCGTTTCACTTAATAATGGACCTGATGGATATCTCTGGAAATATTGTTCTTTATTCCTGCAAATGCAGATTACTGTATTAGTCTGCCCGTTGTGTTCACCCAGGCGAACTTTCGGTTTTCTCACAGAGTAAAGTTCAAATCTGGCCTATTGAACCTTTATAAGGAAATAGCTCTGATAGTGTAATTTTTAAGTATTAATAGCTCTCATGTACTATTTAGAATTTTTATTCACAAAACCGACGTATCCTGAGATGGTTATAGGTCAATATCAGTGCGGAACCTCTATATTCACGCGCTATCTACAGTTAGTGCGAAAGAAGTACAGTTGTAAATATACTTTCCTGGAAATTGCTTACTTTGATAATTAGGTGGTTCGCACTGGCACATGTAAGCCCCTGCACTTTTTTTTCTTCTGCTCGCGACACCTTCTTGTAAACGTCATCCCATAGAAGCTGTCCACTGTCCTTGGGCAGCCTCGTTAAAGCGCTTTCGTTGATAAATAGTGCTTCCCACACTTTCTACTTGATTGAAGTTTTAACGAAAAACGAATAGAAACGAAAATTTCAGGATGAATAAGCAGTCATTTATTGACTACATTGGTGTTATTTTAATAACAAAGTTTTTAGATGGTTTGTCCCTAAAATAGTTTACCACCCCACCATGGCCTGGGACGTTTCTGGATATCGAACTACAGTGTGCATGAAGTAGTTCGACATTTCCATCCAGGCTCAGCTAAAACTGGTAGACTAAATCTAGCTGACCTGGCAAATCGCTAGCGCGGTTTTCAAAATTCCGGGTGAGAGAAATCTTTCCCAACTAGCGAATTGACGGCCAAATGGGAATTGGATAGGGGTGCTGGTAAGTGAGCCATTACCATTTAAGAAGTGTTCAAGTATTGGATAGCATGTTGTTTCGATGTTGCTGTAACGTGGGGCTATCATTCTTGTTTCCTTCACTTCCGTCATTATTTCAATGAATTAATAATTAACTGTTCGCTCCTATGACTAAAAATAAAGAATTGTGAGCTGATATAAGAGCGTTTACTTGCCTTTGATCTGGCCCTTGTCGTACTAGCACATTTAGTGCAGTAACTCTGATTAGTGGGACAGAACTTTACCATTGCCTACTTTCTTACTTGACTTCATTTGCCATCGAAAATAATTATGTAGCAGCTTTCTCATTTCTTCCATCTGAGTGGTAGTATGTTTACTGTTGGCAGAGGCTTTTTACTTCGAGTATGGCGATAACCGTCCTAAGACATGAACAGTTCGTTTCGTTTCCGCGTGTGGGTGTTGGTCGTGGGTTTGTCCTGGATCGGGGAGAGGCCCAAAACTTTGTGACTTATTTTTCCAACAACAGCGGTGACTCCCGGAATTGGTTTGCTAAACGTTTATCTTTCAGAGAGGGGTATAGAATTTCTTCATGGCTTAGGTCATTTCATCGCCATATCCATGGAAAGAGGCAGTTATAGCAACGGTCATGAAATGACAAGGAAAAACGTTATGTCTTAAACTGAAAGGAAAGTTAGTGTAACAGCAAATTCTGCAAAATTTTTAACCAGTTTTCTTTAAAGAAATTCTGTTGTTTTACTTCCTCTTCTTTGTAGAGTAGATGAGTGTTTTGGACAACCAGTAAAGAATGCATATGTCATCATTTCGTCAGTAAATCTTCATCTCCAACCATTTCATCGAGTTCTAACTAACGCTTGCCGACGATGACTTTTTCGCGAAATCGCAACTTCTCTCGCATTTGTATATCTATGTCAATGTCTGTTTTTGTCCGTCGATGTATCGAGCGTTCGTGTAGGTGTGTATATATGTGTATATGTATGCATATATGTATGTATATCTCTTGGTGGGCATATGCTGCACATTTATTGATCTTCATGTGTGCTCCTCCTTTTGCATCTGCATCTTATCCGAGTTCTCGTATTATATTGAAGCACTTGAGCCATTCTATCTGCATCATCATTTAAAGCCCACCCGGATGGCATGACGGACATCGCCTTTCTCCGCCCGCCCGCTTGCTCGTCGGCCTCCCTGCTCCTCCTCCTCCTTCCTCAAAGCCATCTACTTATGTCGACCACTTATCTGCCGAATTCCGTCCGTCTACATCCGTCGGTTCGTCCGTCCTTCCGGCAGTGATCACCATTTCATACCATTGTCGTCCATTTTATGTTTATTGAGGGTCGTCTATTTTATGTTTATTGAGGTCTTGCGTGACATAGGAACTTGGGAATTTTATCGTTGAACTCTCGAAATAGCTAGTGCTTCCACTCCCCTGCGAGCAGAAACACGCCGGTGTTACGGAAACATGACGATAACCTTCATGATAGCTTTGATTTCCCAATAAATAATTTGTAGCGCTTTAAATTAGAAGTTTATCACCGCCTTCAACCTAGCCTCACGTGAAACCATTTTCTTGTAGTTTTCTGAAAATCTTCCAAACTTCGTCAACGTTGATTCTTACAACATTAAATTCTTTGTTCAACGATTTATGTTGGTTGAGGTTAGTCTGACCTTATCCCTATTAATATCTCAGTTACTACGTCCCGTCACAGTACGACACATAACCATTTCATTGTACTATTTTTGAGTCGTCATTGTCGTCGTCGACCCCCCACTGACCTGATTTCTGTATTGCATTTGCATCAATTGAATTTCCTTCGATCTCAATTCGACTCTTTTTCAATGAAAATTCAACATAATTATTTTATTGGGATGTGGTTCTTTTTATCTAGTAGTGTCATCTCCTACCTGAATCTGAAGAGACTTCCTCTTCAGAATCGTGATTATTGTGATGACTGATAACGGATTGCCGATTCATTAACTACTAATTTAAATAACGTGTATTTTCACTCCGTATGAAATCGGACACGTTTCCAGTGAAATGGTTAAAAGTGCACTGTACTACATACGCTGCGTCTGGTTCGATCCTGCTCCTGTCTGGGATTTGCAGATCAGCACGAAATTTGTCTGCGAGAGCAAAAACTCCGACATGGTATACCTGTAAGCCATCGAAGGTCGTCGTATGGGCCACCTATGAGTTCAATCACCTCTAAGATGCTTAAAGAGGTCAATTGCTCATTCTTGTTGCCTGTGATCTCTTTTTTAACATGGCCTGTCATCACACCTATTGTGCGAATTCCAGCACTTCTTGCATTCGATTCATTTTCCTCGAATTCTTCGTCCACAAAGGTCTTCGAACATTTCGCATATTTTTTCTCTTTGGTTGCTCGTTGTGGATTTCCTCTTTTCTACGAATGTCGTAGAATGGTGGTCAAGTCGATTCTTCTTGCACTCCTAGACATAATCGACCTATTCGGGCAGGAATCGAACTAGCGCTTTTTGCTTCCTGATCGACGGCACTATTAACCACAGCGCTATCAGCGCCTCTACTTTTAATCTCATTATCATCATATAACTTGAACTATAAACTTGAATCAACCACAATGATGCTAAGATATTTGCAAAAGCGGGATTGATCTAGGGAGCCTAAATCGCCATTGAACCTAGTTAACCTGAGGCTATGGTTTAGCTTTCACGGCAAGGTAGTATTTATGAAACAACCACAATGATGCTGAGATATTTGCAAAACTACGGATCACAGATGTCTACGTTGGAGAATGAACGCGCTATTGTGAGAGACAGGCGAAACGAAGGGCCCGCATGGTGTGGTGACGAGTGCGTTACTCCCCGGAAGGGACAATAGCGCGTTCGTTCCCCACCGTAGACACCTACGGTCCGGAGTTTTGCAAATATCTCAGCATCGTTGTGGTTGTTTCACAAATAATACCTTGCCTTGAAAGCTAAAAAAAGGGCAGTAAATAAAAACTCAACATTATGAACCTGAATATTTCAAGTGAAGTTCTCGATGGGTTCGAATAAAGAGGAGATCATCAAGCTTCTGATAAGATAGATACCTTTTTTGCTACTCTTATGAGGAAACATGATGCTGGCGGTTGGTCGAGCTCTACTGTGTCATAGGTTTACTCGTAGATAGGCTACTGGATGGGAATGCTGAACTCCTAGTTGGAATGTGTGACTGTAAAGAGACCTTTAATCCTCTACTTTTCATCTTAGGTATCCAAAAGCACCCCTACTACGAGAAAACTGTTGCAAAGAAGAATCGACAAATGATCCTAAAATTTCACTAAAACTTCAAAAGAACAACATTTTTGGTCATTTCTTTATTTTTAAATTATGCAGAAAAGCTCGTTCAAGTCTCTTTTACTAGACAAGAGGGCATTTTATCGGAGCAACGCAACAAGTCGACCGTCTTAAAACGAGAAGTTTTCTAGGTCATCTTTCAAAGGACGTCAAGATGTATTAGTTCGATGAAGTTTTAGTTAAATGGGATGGGAGTAATGTAAAAAAGCCAATATTCAAAACTTTTTTATCTGTTTGTTTATGTATAACTAGCTCCATTCTTGCGCTCTACTCTTGGTATCAAATTCTTGGCTTTTCTAAAGAATCTGAGGAGACAAGAAACCATCTATAGCCTGAAAAAGAAGAACGTATTCAGGAGTTTTCGTTCGGGACGTCCCGAGGTCCTGAAGTCGAATCCTTGCGATGGTTCGATTTGAAATTCATGGAATACTATCAGAAGTTCAAATATCTCCAAAATATGGCGGATTTCATTGGCATCATGTCGGTCCCGAAATGAAGTCGACGGAATTTTTCGACGACGTTAAGAGGCGGTGTTCATGTCGATTTGGCCGGCCACTCAACAACTCGGTATTTTCTCATATTTAATGGTTCAATAGACCTCAATTAGAGACGACATAAAAATCTTTTCTTTTCAAAATGGTTTTTTCCAGATTTCCTTTCCACCTCAATAACGTCGTGAATGATTTTTATCCACGTCAAAGAATATCCGACAGATATATTGGGTCATTCAGAGGATGCTAAAGAGAACTGTTCTAAAAAACAATTCAATACAACAGCATGAATATCTATCCAGCCGTAATTCGCAAATAAATAAAGAAAAACAATTCCGAAGGAAAACTGTTGAAGGTTACAGAGCCATTGGGTTATATAAAAGGACTTTCGCGTTAAATCTTCGATTTTTCTTCTTTATGAAGGCCGTAAGGTCGACTATGGCGCAGTGGTCGGAGGCGCCCTGCAACACATGCATGGAATCGACCTCGGTGCCCATGGCCCACCAAGCCTTCCATCCATTCGGGTTCGGCGAATTGGAACTAGACTTGTCAGGGAGGATAGCAGCACTGGCTCGATACATCGGTAGGCCATCGCGAGTCATTGCAAAGGCCAGATATGCATCCAATCTCACCTCCAAACGATGCTTGATAAAGTCGAATGCATGGCGCATCCCTCAGGGATTGGAGCTCTATCCTTTATCCATTTTATTTATGAAGGGCGTACATTTTATATCTTCTTGAAGTTTAGTTTGAATCGAAGAGTTCACTATTGGAATTATCTGTCCCTTAAGTGAGGCATCATTTCATCACTAAGTCTTGGGCAACAACTCTTACATAAGAAGCGTACACTTTCATAGCGAACCGATTCAAAAAACTGAGGAGAGAAGCGAGGCACTACTCGCGAAAGATGTGAATTTGTATCGTTTGTCAATAGTCTCAGCACTGTGTTCTCCAGGATATCAATTCTTAAAGTTTCAAGAAGAACATCTGTACAACTTCAGTTCGTATTCTGACTTACTCTTTGTCGTCACCGTAAGCTCATAAATAACGTTTGCAGGACTTGAATAGCCTAGAAGAAACCTTAGTACGAGAAATTACCGAACTAGACTACAACAGCGATACTAATTCACAATAACAACGAAAGGAGGTGATATTCGTAGCCTATTCGAGCGAGTAACGATTCCATACTCGATCGAATGACACATCTTTGAATACTGAATTATACAAACTCTATCTGTGGAAGTCCGCATAACATCGATTTGTTAAAAATCCCTCTTATTGTGGCCTATTTGCGCAATTTGTCTTGCCCTTAATCCTCTCGTCGTTTTCGTTTTTATTCCTGAATACATTCAAGGCTCTCAACATCCTTAAGTATTCATATCTTTTATTTTTTTTTAGAATTTTATTGCCACTTCTTTCATGTTGTACTTAACCTATAGATGCTGTCCTTTCTATGACATTCGTCCTTGTTCAGTCATCACTCCCACGTATGGATCAATACTACCTACACTCATTGTCATCTGTGCGGTCTTTGACTTAACCCCGGATGATAAAGACTTCATTTCTTCGACGGTAAGCAGTTTCGCAGTTTCTAACTCTTCAATGACTCTTGATTTATCATGTAAGTGAAGTACCGTGTAGTTGTCAAACTACAGTGGTGGTTTTAAACGCGAAAGGATTATGATGGTAAGTTTTCTGTGAACGACACCTTACAACTTTACTATTTAAACTTTTACTTTGAAAAAATTAGGTATATGGCTTGTTCGACTATGAGGTCCTACAACGAGAACCTGGACCCACATGTTTCATCAATTCTCTATATTATTAACGTTATATGTATTGGGCGAAAAACAAGGAAATTTCTACTATTATTTAATTCTAATGAGTTAATGAGTTGATTTCAATGAGTTGTATTCTTGCTTAGCAGGCTTGTCTAGAGCAAAAGACACCTGCTAATGGATGTTAGCATTGTTTATTCACTAACTGAAAAAAGGCGATCCGTCGGTAAATGTAATATCGTTCCTCGCCTAGATTCAATAAATAATTTTTCATTTAAACGG
The DNA here is from genome assembly GCA_900624975.1 of Angiostrongylus costaricensis. Lineage (NCBI taxonomy): Eukaryota > Metazoa > Nematoda > Chromadorea > Rhabditida > Metastrongylidae > Angiostrongylus > Angiostrongylus costaricensis. The sequence continues at coordinate 21,247 of UYYA01004382.1, forward strand.
AACAGATTATGAACTGTACTAGTTCTTACAATCACAATGATGCTGAGATATTTGCAAAACTTCGGACCACAGGTTCATACGGTGAGGAACGAACGCGCTATTACCCTTTCCGGGGAGTAACGCGTTCACCACCACTCCATGCAGGTCCTTCGTTTCGCTTATCTCTCAGCTAGTTCTATCGATCCTTTTCCATCAGCAATCACCCGTCAACGGGATTGATCTGTAGAGCCCAAATTGACAATGGACCCTCTTTATTTTTTATTTATTTAAAAGTTAACTTTGTTTGTATTTTTGTTGAGCAAACGCGAGGTGTTACTATTCTTTGTTCACGATTAAGCTGACGTTTCGGCGGATTTCGCTAACTGTATACGTTTCGATGATCTGTTGTATTATTTATTCGATCGGATGGGAATATTAAATCATTATTTTATTGTTGAACTCTCAACAAAAGCTCATTACTGTAGAGAAACGGCATCTTATTTGATTTGGTGTTTTTTTACGTGGGCGGACATTCACGATTCTTCTGAACTCGGAAATCAATCCGTACAACCCGACGTTGGTGTGTGATTACGACTTCATTCGGTCATTCAACTACAGCCGTCGAGTTGTACATTCATCGGCTGAAGCAGTTCATCTTGGCATCCTAGCCGTCATTTTCTTCCGCAGCATCAGTTTCTTCTTCTGTCGTGTCTCAATCCGTTTCCAGTGAACACTGTCGAAGTTCGTCATAACGATGGTGAGTTATTTCTGTTCTTCAACGCCGTCTAATCCCTTCCACATCCCTTTAGCAGACATATGAAATTCTGACGTCCATTCATGAAATATGCGTTCGTTTTATCTGCTTTTCGGACGTTGTCGTGTATTTCTTTGTTTTTTATGTTTGAATAGGTACATGAGTTATGAGCGCTCATTTCTATTGGTGGTCCAACTCGAGAAAAACTCTAAACGAAGGCGAAATTCCTCGCTAGTTTCGTATAGAATGGAAATCTCTTGAATAGAAACCGAAAAAGACCGAAAACAAAAACGACTTAATCTCTTATGATTCGCTAAAGTCGTGCACTTTATTGAACAACGATTATTTTTCGTATATCCATGGCATCATCGCATTTGCTCCACTTAACTAAATGGATCCTTTTCAAAATGTTTGTAGAATGTATTTCGCTCAACTTTCTTAGTATAAATATTTAACGCGTTTGTGACTTCTGAGGTCCTTTCTGCGATAATGGAGACTCCTGGGATTAGCTCATTATTGCATGGCTTTCCGGAAGAAAGTGTTGAACGAAATACACTTTGGGTAAGATGAATAGCTATTGTGTAGATGAACTCCCACATGCTTCAATACATACATTCGAGTGGTTCGACACCCACGAAACATTTTCTCCTTAAATTCAGGCGGATTGGCACAATGACTTCCTTCTGGAAGGAGTTCTGCTAGGACCGGAATCCTTTAGATATCGCTAACACCTACACAAAGACGTGACCTCAATCGGAGTCATACGATGCGAAAACAGAGGCCGTTTTCAACTTCAAATCAACATATATTAGTTTGTAGTGAATTTTACTTACTGGAATAAGAACCATTAAAATCTGCAAATCTTTGCCCTCAGGATAGAAGTTCTTTTGTTTTACCACGGTGAAATCCTGATCTGCGGAAGACTACGATATACATTTCTTCCAGTTTTTTACTTCAAGGCTCATATTTCAAATATGAAGCAAATGAGCAAGCGGCATTTCGCTTAGCAAGACACGGTGGTGTTCCCTAATGTGTCGTTCATGTTTGCAGCTGTTGCTTTCTAACGAAATCTTGAAGTTTATAGATTTACATAATGCTGAGATATTTGCAAAACTCCGGACCGCAGCTGTCTGCGGTGGGGAACGAACGCACTATTATCCTTTCTGGGGAGTAACGCGTTCACCACCACACCATGCGGGTCCTTCGTTTCTCCTGCCTCTCAGCTAGTTCCGTCGATCACAGCCATCAGAACCAGCTTCGTCGCGAAAGTGTTGAGAGAGCAATTAATGGAGAACTGGACAAAAAATTGTAACCACTCGCTGATACTGACATTCCCGGTACCACTACTCTCGATATTTAGGACTATGCTACGCTCTTTGAAGAAGACTAATACTAATGATAATATTATTGATTGACTTTAACTACTTAAATGATTAACTGCGATAAATCGCAGCGAAGTGCTGTTGATTCTACCTCGCATCATACTAGAGTCCGACATGTTAGAAAAGTGTAGCCAGGGTGAACCAGTCCAGAATTTCGTAACACGCTGATTCACTAGTGATTCACTAGTCACCATTGAAATCCAAAAGGTAACAATGATGTGAAATTTTTTTTTCAAATTCTATTCGACCATTATATTTTTATCGAGAACACAGTCGATCCAATTATTAATGTGCCATGTATACGAACGCTAAACTGTCGAAGGTGGACCGGATGCACAGTGCGGTATGAACAACAAGACCCGTCAGTGACTGGATTCTTCGGGATGTCAAACGCACCGCAGGAATATCACTGACCCTATGGTCAGAGTTCTTTACGAAAACTTTAGAAGAAAGGTATGATACTCAAAGACTCCCTGAAGCAAGCAGAACCCAATGGGTCTAGCGCGCGTCATGGAGAAATGGAGGATTTACCGTCGCCCACTCGAGCCACTCGACGAACAACGGGATCTAATCGATTGTTATTCGTAACGACGAAAAAAGTAGGTGCTATGCAATACTGTGATTGCCTGTTGCATATTTTCTACCTGCTTTCTCATTGTTCAACTCAAAAGAATGAATGACCGTTGTCGAATATTTCAGATCATCACGGATGTTTTCTAGTCGAATCCATCTTTAACATCAATTTCATATAGACTGTAAACATTTACAAGGAGCAGTTTAATGCCTCATCGTATGGCTTTATTATCGTAGGCATTGTCGATGGTTCAAGTTCGACGATCTAACCCGTAGTCCAAATTTCCTTATCTCAACGTCATTAATTGAAAATGGAGTTGTGGTAGCGATGTTTTGCTGATAAGATTTACCGTAGTCACTGTAACACGTTAACGGAAGTATAAATGGATGGTACCGTCATACTGTTGTTGATCCCATCATCGATAACATGAACTTGTCACCACGTGACTCGAGTTCTATGACGAACGTCAACAGGCGTACGTTTCTATAACCTTTTAAAGAAGTGTTGAAGAAAACCATAGAATTGGAGAATTCGAACTTCTAAAAGAAATTAACTTTTTTAAAGTTTTTACACACACGGCACTTGTTTCTTCTTCTTTATTTACTTACTTGATACTTGAATGGCCTGTCCTCACTGGTTGTGCGGACCCCAGCATAATCTCCATTTTTCGGAGATTTGCTGGTTAAGCCATTGTGGTTTCCTGGAATCCCGAGGACAGCCTGGCCAAAGTCTGCCCCAGGTCGTCACCACGACAGGCAGTCCCAACTCTTGTGGATCAGAAGGAGATTTACCACCATGCGACTTTGGTATCAAGACGGTGGTGGATCCCGGTATTTGTTTACTCCTAGCTAGGTTTCCTGATGGAAACGCCGGACTCCTTCTCAGCTTGGAAGGCCCTGCCAGGGGATGAGTCATCCGCTGTACATCGCAGTCCAACACCCAGAAGGGTCTCCAAACCACGATGAGGCGGTAAACTGTTGGGTGGTCTAGTTTAGTTTCTTCTTCTTTGAACTTCTCAATAAAGAAAATTTTACAGTGAAACATTTTTTGGTGGAAATAGGAGCGGCATGTGGCTCTCAAGACGATTTATATTCACATGAATAGTTGCTAAGTTCTTTATGATTTCGCCCAATCACGAGGGGAGTAGTCGAAGACGTTCTACCAGTCACGTTATGAGCTCATTGACGCCACTTTCAGTGATCGATTTGTGCTGATCGCATTCAACTATACGCTTATCTGTTGTTTCATGGCCATTGTTCATGTGACGAACTCCTAGCCAGTGAGACGCGAGAGCATTTGAGCCAGCATGGGGCGCAAACGGGTTGAACACGGACCGAAAGCGGCGACGTATTTGACATCACCTAAAATTAAGTGATTATCAAGGGCATGTGAGGAAATTCTGGGTTCTAAGCATCATATAACGAATCAACAACATATCTAATATGAAAGAATACTATAAACTGTCCACGAGTCTTTTTCGTCCTGTGTAAAGCCAGCCGTAAACAATCCGTGGCGGTCCTCATTTCAGAAACTCTGGAGGTAAAGGACTTCATACGAAACGTTTATTGGAGCTCTTCATTTGCATGAAGTACTCAAATCCCATTAGTATTATCTTCCGATTTATTTCCTTTCATTTTATAAAAGGATTTTAGCTGAAAGTCATCAGCTTTACGGGTTAGTATTCGTTTGTTTTTATTTCTTTTAGTGTATATATATGTTTGATTTTCACTAATAACGTGACAGCACTTTAATAATTCAAATCATTGGCGACAATCTGTCAATGGATTCTATGAAGCGTAACAAAACGTGCTCCAGTCTGGCTTTTCATGTTGGAATTCGAACCGTTAAGTGATCTTCGGCCAAATTGCCACTTGCAGCGCTAGAAAATTCCTTAACAAAAAAAGCTTTTCCACGGATTTCCACATCAGTTCGGAATGAATTATTCTGTGATGTATTACAGTATGTGCCTTAGTTTCTATTCATTTTCGTTTCTTCCCCTATGCAGTTCACCTCAGGCACACGAACCCACTGCACTAGAGGCACTCTTTATTAAAGTATAATGCAACGAGTAGGTTAATTACTTATATGGCCACTATTCACATGTTATGTCACCATGGATCTGCTCATAGAGAGATCTGCCAGTTAGCCGCGAAGCAACATCGTACGTTTCCAGGTGTCCAATAAGAGCTTAATCGTGAACCAAAAGTGACTTTTGCTTCCCTGAAACGCAGATGGATCCAAAGAATGGACTCCCTGTTTCTGCTGCGCCGATTTGGTACATACTTTCTGCATTTACGGTGCGTATCCATGCATGCGTGCGTGCGTGTGTTTTTATTTATGCGGATTGTATTCTATGAGTCCATTCAACCAAAAGCCTAGAATCAAGACGTGGTTAGGAGTCTTCTTATCTACTCTGGGACAGATTGGCAAACTTCCCGTGAGTATACTCAACCTTCCCCCCCCCCCCCCCATTTTTTTCACAACTCATCTATACGTGGGTATCGAATGCCAGACACAGCAAAATAACTTGGGCCTCATTCCCCTGACCCGGAAAGAGCACCCAGTACGGCAGCATCCGGTAAGATGAGTACGGAAAGACTTAAAATCTCCCGGCCATTCTAGGCTGCCTAAATTTCGAAAGACTAAGCGGATGATCTGTGCCTGCAATGTACGCCCACTTGAATCTGAGTCCACCATAAAGGACTTGATCGTGCGGACAGCGAGGATAGGATGCGACGTTACCCGACCTGACTGAGACGAGAGCACACCGATCATTCAACGCCGTCTGTGGTAAAGAACAAGAACTGTTCCTCGAAACATCTCACGATGGAAAGTTGGCGTCGTCGACATTCTTGTCAACACGAGTCCGGCCGTGAATATCGATTCGTTCGACCAACTAACAACGCAGGTCAGACGTTTACGATTGAAGCGATGTGGATCAGTACGGACTTTGATAATCTTCGTCATTTACACACTATGGCCAAAATAAGTTCAAAGCGTTTTAAATCGATTTAGAATGTTCCACACTGAAGATATTATCTGTTTTAAGGTCATAACTGGAGATTGGAACGCTAAGATTGGACCCAGAAAAACACCTGAAGAATATTGGGTGTTTGATTTTGTCGTGACTGCCCAGACCTCCACGATATCAGCATCCATGGTCCAATCTGCCGTGAATTGCAGTTTGCTTACTGTCTTTCGTTTATGAAATCCTCACTCGACTAATCCGAAGCAGGACTGACAGAACACTGTGCGAAGGATAGCCATGAGAGCAAGCAGATTTTCGAAAACGATTCAGTACGATGGACCAGATCTACTCTACAACAAGACTCATAGAAGTATCGCGAGAGTACAAGAGATCGCTCTGTCTCACTGTCTTCGATTTAAAGAAATTTTTCGACTCATTTGAGAAAGAAGCAGTCATGGAAGCCCTGGACAGTCAGCGAGTCCGTTGTCGGTATATAAAGATTTTTGTGAGCAATTTATGAATTTTGCAACCAAAATGTGACTATTCTACAACTAAATTAACATCGACGTCAAAGAGGGGTTAGGTAAGGCAATACCATTTCGCCAAAATAATGTAATGATGCTCTCCAGAACGTCATGCGAACGGTGGAGTGAAACACGGAACAACACGGAAGTGAAAATCGATGGTTGACATTTGCACCATCCTTTGCTTTGCTAATGAAGTCGTTCTTATAACACTAACCATTAGCCAAGCGGAACGAATGATTGTCTAATTTGATAGCGCCAGTGAAAAGATTAGTCTTTGAATAATTCTCACAAAAACGATGTTCATGAAGAACCGACTGGTATCGTATGTCCCATTTACGCTGAGGGGAACGAATAACTGCGAATGCCACAACAGGAAGTCAACATGATGAACGGCTTGGTTCCAACGTTGAACAGAAGAAAGTGAGAAAGTGAGAAGAAAGTGGCTCGGCGAGCTTTCAAGAGCATGGAGGTTGTAGTGAGGAGAACAAAGAACAGCAGACTCCTGACACACCTTTTTGCTTGCACGATCTTTGCTGCCTTAATGTGTGTGTCAAAAATCTGGTCGCTACGTAAGCAGGATGCAAGGTCACTCAGCGTTACAGAACACGCAGTCGAAAGGACGATGTTAGGAGTAATCCTGACGACGCATGCAAGGGAAGGGAACCGAAACAAACTCTGACCCACGCCAACGATCTGAAATCGAAGACTCCGTTTTATATGCTAAATTGTCGACAATAAATTGGGTAGGACATGGAATGCATATGAACGACAATCAGCGGTCTAGAGGCTTTAGTGACCGGATTCCTCGGGTTGTTAAATGTACTGCAGGAATATCACTGACCCGATGGTCAGCGTTCTTCACAAAGAGCCTTGAAGAAAGATATGATGCTCGACGAGTCCCCTGAGCGAGCAGAACCCACTGGGTTACCTTTGTATGCGGCAGGGAGAAATGGAAGATTTAATAACACGGGTCACTCGACGATCAACGGGGGCGGCAGTTGATACAGGTGATTCACATGTCATGCAAACCACAAGTCTTCTTTTTTGCTTCGTTGTTCTACTTGGAACCTTCATCTGTGGAATTCGACGGATTTATTCGATTCGTTGACCATGCACGCACTTTGAGAATTGTTGTCTCTGTGTCCCCATTGAAGTCTAGAAATCTGGTCGAGCATTGTTTTTTTCAGAGATTCCAAGATATTCGTGCTAGGGCGTTCCTAGGTGTCTTCATCACACACAGTTGCCTTGGCCGTTATGAATTGTAGGGAAGATTAGGAACTGCAGAAGAAGATTGCTGCCAGAATTATTCCAAACTGACAAAGATTCGTGGTAATGTGAGTCTTCACCGATCAAGGCCAACGTTAAGAACACTTAAAACAATAATATTGTTTTACAATGCGTTTTTCTATGAAAGGAAGAGTGTAGAGCAAAACTAAACGGGTATTGAAAACCATTGCCTCTTAGTAAAACGTTTTTGTTTTTGTTTCAGTTCGATTGTATATAGTTTATATAGTTCGTTCAGCTCGCTCAAGCATGGTTCTTTTAACAGTTAGAATGGAATTTTAGTAAAGTCACATCTCTCAGACTTGATTTTTTCAGTTTACTAAATTAAAATGCTGCGCCTTTCAATATTTTTCTGCCTATTTATTTAAACTTACTTGCGATAAATTTTCAAAAATCACGGACCAAAATCGAGCAGAGTGGGTTTTACTGTAATTTACTGATTATACGACGTGGCGACGAATTAAAAAATGATTTTACGATATCATTATGGCCGTTTAAAGGAAAGAAAAGCAGAAAAATAAAAAATACATAGAAAATCCAAAAATCATATTATGTCATTTCCTAGTCATAACGAAGAATACTTACTTGACACTCGAACGGCCCGTACTCGCTTGTTGTGCGGACCTCAGCGTAATCACCATTTTTCGGAGATTTGCTGGTTAAGCCATTGTGGCTTCCTGGAATCCCGAAGTCAGCTTGGCCAAAGTCTGCCCCACTTCTTCACCATAGGCAGCCCTCTAAGTGGATCAGGAGGAGATTTGCCACCATCGGATTAGTTTGATGCCAAGTCGGTAGTGGATCCTGGTATTGGTTTACTCTTAGCTGGGGTTCCTAATGGAAACGCCGAACTACTTTTCAGTCTTGGAAACTCTCTGCTGAGGATCAATCCCCCGCTGTACATCGCTGCCCGACACCCAGGAACGCCTCCCAGCCACGATAGGACGGTAAACCGTTGGGAGGAAAAAAAGTTATCATACAGATAGAAATAGAGTATCGTTACCGATTTCGATATTCTCAGTCATGATAAAGTTGCTGAAAATGTTATTGAAAAAAATTGCCGAGAAAATAATTTCGTTGTAAAACCCTAAAATTCCTCCGAAAACTAAAGTGATCATGTTTTTTAGTTAGGTCAGTTGATTCCTTCGAAATTTTTTCTTTTTTTGCTAAAAATAGAGGTCATATTAGAGGTCCTTATATTAGAAACAAAGTGAAAAATTAGATGGAAAGATTAAGGATTTTAAATAGGATGATGCGATTTGAATACGGAGCGAAATTTGTTCTTAGTTTACTTCTGATCATTTTTTCTAAGCAGCGTTGTCCTTCGCTTCTTTGCTGGAGCACCAGAACTTTTCTTTTGTTCCAAAAAAAAGGCAAAACTAAGAAACACATTTGCGTTTCCCTATGACTCATGTCCGTTCCTTGAAATGACCTTCACATTATTGGCACACCCTCACTTTGTGTTGTTGTTATTGGTTGCAACGGTAATCGTAAAGTTCAGTGTTTTCTGGATTTTTCCCTTCTAAATTCCTCAGAGATGGAAATAAAATTGTCTGCCGACAGCTCTAACTGAATTTTTACACTTATAATTCAGATTCATCTCTTTCATCATACCATTCTTTTTTCTCTTCTTTTCATCCTTCATCACAGTACTACGGTATGCGTTCATTTCATTGAATACGCTGAAATGTCCATTACGTCTTATCGGGCGCTATGAGTGCTCTTATGAAATCTGCCGTAAGTGGAGTGTCATTTGTTATTTCATCTTTCTTTATTCAATCTTTTCATAATTTAATTTCTCTTCCCTATTCTTCTTCATCTTCTCATCATAGAACTGCCCTCAGGTGAATAGAGTTTTACTCTACATTTCTCTTCTTCACTTCTCATTTTTAAACTCCTAATTTCTATGACACATATTCATATTCGCAGACATACACATATACACGCACAAATGCACACGTGTACACATACATACGTGCGTTTACACACGTATGTTCATATGCATGTACCTCTACGTATACATGTACGCATGTATTCATTCATGTCCGGTACACACATACAAATACACATTCATATGAATATACACATGTATATACATACATATAAATGTACATATACATACGTACAGACAAAGGCACGATCACTGACATGTATACACAGATACAACATACGTAAACATTTAAACACACTCAAACGCTCACATGCATCTGCAACCACACACATCTGCATATACATCCAGACTCGCACATAAACCCTTTTGCATATGTATAAAAAGGGTAGAGCTGTCTGTGTTCGTCAATCCAAGAGGGAAGCGCCAGACGTTCGACTTCACCAAGCATTTTTAGAGGTGAGTGAATGCGCATTTGGCCTTTACAATGACTTGCGATGGCCTAGCGATGTATCAGCGTTGCTATCCTCCCAGATAAGTCTGGTACCAAAATGGAGACTCTCTGAAGGTGTCGAAGGATTGGTGAGCTTGGAGCGCTTGATCGAACCCATGTGTTTCCCAGTGTACCTCTTAACATTAAGCCATACACGCACCTTCGTATATATATATATATATATACGTGTGTATATATATATGTATATATATATATATATATGTACATATGGAGACAATGTCTTCCCTTGAACAAGTTATTTCATAACGCCGCCTTCTCAATAAAGAAGCTCTCCTGCTCGGATCCATCCGGTCATTGTCGGCCCTCTTCCTCTCGTTCATCCCTACTCCTTCCTCACTAGTTGTCATTCCTCGTTTTCTGCCTACTTTTCGTCTCTTGATGTTATTCCGAAACGAAATCATACATTATTTGCATATGCAAATTCGTAAGCGTTTCAACAATCCTCGACTATAACCAACCAACCGGCCAACTAACTAAATAACGAATAGACTTGAATTGGGCGATTCATTAGCACAATGGATTTGCCCCGCTGTAACACATAACTCATGGCATGCATTGAATGCAATGCGTTAGTGATGAAATAATGGCGACGTTTAACTTTGAGTTAAGAGCTCTGACTCGTATTCAACCCTGTTTAGGTAAAAATCATTAGAATCCACAAATTTTAGGTTACAGAACAAAAGTGCTCTTATTCTATCTAGACGAATTACTAATTTTTCAGCATCGGACTTCATCTGCTGAAGACCGAATCATTTAGGCTACAATGAGTGACTAGAAATGTACTTCTGATCATTCTTCCCAAGTCATTTCTTTGCTTTCCTCTTCTTTTGGCGGTCATTTATTCAAAAAAGAAGACACCTTCTTTCCTTTTTTCCCTCTCGTCTTCCATACTACTGCCCCACTCGCAGTCTGAGCAATTTTAATGCTTTATTGGTTTGCAAAGGTTTTTTCTTGTTATCAACACATCAGCGCTTGCGATAAGTTTCGCAACTATCTTTTGTTCCTTCATATTCTCTCTAACCCATCTCTTCTTTTCAAAATTTCTCTTAACACAGTATTGCACATGTTTTTGTATTTTCGATTATTTTTCTCTTAGCTTTCCTTGTATTTAACCCTTAATCCGTTTTCCAATAGCCCCTACGCCTTAAAATTATTCATCTCTTTAGGTGTATGATAGTTCTTCTCATTTTATTCATCAATGAAGCTTTATATTATCGGTGAATATCGTCGGATAACTGCGCTATTTCGTCATTGTCTCTCATCTCATTCTCATCGTTTTTCATGAATTTTCCCATCGTTTTCATCAAAGATGAATGATTTTTGATTCCAACGCTCTCAGCTATTCACTTCAGATGGCTGCGTTGCCGTTAATGAAATTTACTCGCCGACTTCACCTCATCGACCTCATCCGTTCAACTTCAACCAACTTCGTGTCGATCCTCGTCACCATAATACTGCTCACTATTTGTTCATCTACAGAACAATTCGTCATATTGATAACCGAGTCGTAAGGATTTTCTTTACAATGTCCGAGTTTTCGCTTTTAGGACGAGATTTCTTGCAGCTAATATTCAGTGAGTAGTTTTTTCTCACTGTTTTGGCTTTTAGGGTTTGTTTGTTGCGGTTCAGCTCCATTCATTCTACCTTTGTAGTTTTCGTTTATCGATCGCCAAAGGTTTTTAAGAACAACAAGGGCTTTCTTTTTGCCTTTAGAGGCTTCAACTTCGCAAGTTAAGCTGATTAAGTGATTAGATGGGTGTTTTTCACTTCACAAGCATAAATATATAGCTGGGAAGAAATATAGTTAGAAATAATATAGAATACGTACTTGTATTTATATACATTAAACAGTTGATTTACACTGCATGCATAATTCATTCATAGCGAAATAATGTCTAACTTGTTTTTTAAATTAGCATTTTTTAGAACATTTCATTCACTTTAACATTGGAGTTCCTCTTTATGGCATTTTCTAACTTACGATTCTTCTTATTTAAAAGGTTTTTTTCCTATTTACTTGGATTTTTGGACGACCCGTCCTCACTGGTTGTGCGTGCCTCACCATAATCTTCATTCTTCGGAGATTTGTTGGTTTATCCATTGTGCTTCCCTGGACCTCCGAGGTCACCCTGACCAAAGTTCGCCCCACGTCGTCACCACCACAGGGACTCGCTGCCCTTGTGGATCAGATGGAGATTTGCCAACATGCGATTAGTTTGATACCAGGATACCAGTTCACTGTCAGCTGAGCTTCCTGATGGAGACGCCAGACTCCTCGAAATGGAAACTTTTTTTTCAATGAGTTTAATTAAGATTGCTTCTCACTAGGCATCTGTTTTACTTCATTTTGATTCCTCTGATTAAATTGCTTTACTTTAACTAATTTATCTTGTTAATAGGATGTGTATTTATTTAGTTATGCCATTATTCGAATCATTTTTTATTTTAGTCCTGATTTACAGATCATGATATGTCGTTGAACCAACGTCTTCTATTATAAAATACAAGTTTTTTTGTTTTCCTTACTTATTGTCATTGCAGTTCAACAGCTACTATCGATTTTTTTCCATTTCTAAGAAAAAATCAATATGTCCTTAGTCGGGTAATAACTAGGCCTGTACAAGTTCTTATCTGTTTATTCTTATCATTGCATATTCCTATTTCATAGAAATAAATAATTATTCTCTTTTTTGGAAAAATCCCCACTGTTAGCAATAATAGTTTTTTTTTCCTTCGCCTTCACTTTTTTGCTCCAAATTTTATGCATGCTAATCAATAAATCAATGAATGAAATAATATACTATATATACAATGAGAAGCATCTGTGAGTTATATATCTCTCACCTAATCGTCGTTATATTTCGCTACTACTCATGACGAACTTTTACAGCGTATCCGTTTACACCTTTTCTGAGATTAGTCGTCCTACTAATATCTCATTACGTATTATTTGACCAGCCTTATTTATTAATGAAAATTCTCACTGAACAGCAAAAACAACAACAACAACAAAGACACGAACATGAAACATGAAATGCGCTTGATTGTTCAGCCAATCGTTTGATGCGTGCAGTTTGCACAGCCTTGTACGGTACCCGGCATTACAGGTAACCGTGTCAGGACCCACCTACGGCTGTCACTGCGGCACGTGTGCTAGCGGCAACTGGTCGTTCGGTCGGTCGGTCAACGATCATCTCAGATCGAAACGCTGTCCGTGCGAGCATGCGTTGCATTTTGTTTGCAACATGTGCGTCGTGCATGTGATGAACGCGCGTTAAAAGTACGCCGCAGCGCTAAAAAACGGGCACGTGTTGTTAGACGACTAAGACAGTGTGCCTCTTTGGGTGGTCGTTGTAAAAAAAAACTTCTGTGCACAGAAGTGAAACTGGATTTTTCCCATACAAAATTTTTTTGAATATCGTTACCTTTTACCCTTTTCTGTCTCACATTCGTCTTGGTTCATTCCCATTTCTGTAGTTATCGATTAAAGGCAATATTTTTTTAATCAGTTGTTTCCTTAAATTTCCATTTTACTGTCAGGTTAAATGATAATTTGTCATATAAATGGTGCGCAGAAATTACTGTGTATGGATTTGGACACCCAACAGCCGCATGGTTATACGCCTCATATCGTGAACTAAGTGACAACTGTAATGCGAGAGTGATTAAGGGAAATTTCTACGATGTAAAATATTCACGTCCTGTGTTAATGTTGTTCTGACGTGCCCAATATGTGAATAAATAACTTTATCTTTTTTTCTTTCCATGGCTGAATGAATGCGTTTCATTAAGAGCCGTTTATGCGGTATAGTTATGCCAATTGTCCAGTTTACTTACGAGGTTCTACAAGTTTGTGTAATATTTGCATCATTTGTGCATATACATGTTTATCACGTGCGTAGCGCTATGGTTAGAAGTGACCTGTAATAAGAAGTGGTCTTTGGTTCAACACCATGCTCTGAGCTAACCAAGTCCTCTTTCCCTCCGCGATTGTTAGATTGGCTACAGACCCATCTGAGAGAGTAAAAACACATTCAATACGCCAATAGGCCACCGCATGTAATTTTATGACCCGAGGAAACATTCTATCACCCCTACGAGAATTAGTAGTCTGTGCCTCATGGCAAGCTCGGTTGGATAGCTCAGTGCTGAATGCTTCGCCTTTTAGCTTTTGTGGATGTAAAGTATTCTTTGCATAGAAAATCTTCTAGGGTTCGAACGTCTTCTTAGAGGGATGCTATTTTGAGCAGTGTTAAAGTGCTGCCCTTTAGGTGGGTCGTAGCCGCCATCTTCTGTATGTGTTTCTATGAGATTTGATCTCTATTTGTATATATATATATATATATATATATATATATGTATATATATATTTATATATACATGTATGTGTTTGTATATGTATGTGTTATATATATATATATATATATACAGTCAACAAATGTATATTTTTATAAAACAATGTGTATAGTACGAATATCCATAAATTATGCATAATGTGTAATACAACCATACCTCCCAACGGTTTACCGCCTCATCGTGGCTGGGAGGGTGTAGGAAAACCTGGGTGTAGGCCTGCGATGTAGAGCAAGGGGGTTCATCACCCAGCAGGTTCTCCCAAGCTGAGAAGGAGCCCGATATTTCCATCAAGAAACCCAGCTAAAAGTAAAACAATGCCACGATCCACCACCGTCGTAGTATTAAAGAGTAGTCCCATGGTGGCAAACCTCCCTCTGATCCACAAGAGCAGCGACTGTCTGTACTGGTAACGAACGACCTGGGGTATTCTTTGGTCTTGCTGACCTCGGGTCCTCAGGGAACCACAATGGCTAAACCAACAAAACTCCGAAACGATGGAAATTACGTAATGGTGAACGCGTTAGCGTCCGGAAAAGATAGTGGCACGTTCGTTCCCCACCGCAGACGCCTGTGGGGAGTTTTGCAGATATCTCGGCGCCGTTGTGGTTGTATTTCACATCATGCCTGGCCGTGAAAGATTATAGTAGGCAGCAAATAAAAGTTAGCCGTGGTAATTATGTTGAGGCTCACATCACCAGTGAACACTAGCCTTCCAAGTATCCAAGTGTCCAAGTAAGATAGAAGCTTATCCATATATAACGCGTGCACTATATATATATATGTAGGCTAATGTAATATTCTGGAAACGCGTTCTTTCATTGCCTTTCCTTGTCCTCGTTTGACACACTCTCTAATCGACGCACTTACCGACGTTTTAACCAATAGGTTGATTAATGAAAAACTCGTTCGTGTAGGTAAACATGTGTATGAGTGTATACATCCGTATAATGAGTGTATACATCCGTATATACGTATATGTGTGTGTGTGTGTACATGTGTAGATCTTTGCGTCTACGACTGTGTATGTAGATATTTTGGTATCCATTAAGTCTCATTGTTTCCTCTGCTCTTCATATCGCTTCGCACACATCTTAGTTGTAACATTTGATGGTGTTTTGCTCGAAAACTATTGAGTAAGTGCATAGATGTATGTTTTTGTGTGCATACTTGTGTATATGTGTGTATGTGTATGTATGTGTTTGTATGTTGGGGTGTATAGGTGTGAAAACTGTACACTCGTTGCGTTTAACGATCATAATGTGTACGAATTACGTGGCAATGAATGTGCTCATTAGAACGAACAGCTCATTTTATCTTTTCACTGTTCAAAACACCACATCTTAACTGATGAAGTTCGTCTGCTTCGTAGAAATTTGTTCATTACTTTACAGAAGTTGTCCAGAACTACTTCAGATCTTCGTTTATGGTAATCCGGGTCTCAGTAGCAACTTTTTTTCGTGTTACTTAGCAACTATGCAGGGTTAAAAGAAGGTTAATTCCCTTATGCTAGGCTATCGTCCAATGAAAGTAACGCAGTGTTCAGGCTGGATAGTTCATTCGGGACATCATGGTACTTCTCCCAATTCGCGATCCGAAATCGTTTAACGACGTAGTCAGTCGACAACCCACTGGAATAGGACTACAAAGGCTTTCTTGTTTACTTTGTTACCATAAAGCTACGCTATTCTATTAACAAACTGTTGTCGGCTTGTTAAGTTCAA
This sequence comes from Angiostrongylus costaricensis, assembly GCA_900624975.1. NCBI lineage: Eukaryota > Metazoa > Nematoda > Chromadorea > Rhabditida > Metastrongylidae > Angiostrongylus > Angiostrongylus costaricensis. The sequence goes on from UYYA01004382.1 coordinate 37,191, forward strand.
ATACTTGATAGTCTATGGCATGGTAGTGAAAATCGGGTCCTGAGAGGGAAACATCATATTTTGTGATAATTTAGAATTCACATTTATTCTTTATAAGCATAAGTTTGCTTTTTCGATGTTACTTTATCCACCTATTTACTTTGCTGCTTATTTTCCAGGTTTGTTCATCAGATTTTCTCTTCAAGGAAGAAAGTTTCAGGTTACGGTATTCAAATATGTGCTGGTTAATTTCATTGATTCCTCTAATATTCCATCAATTTTCTTCTATTTTCTTTTTCTTTTTTGCTTTGGATATTACGGGTAGTCTACAGATGAATGAAATTAGATGATTGTTAATAGCACCGTTAGGGTTAGAAAAAAATGGCCCCAGAGAAAAGCAAAGCGAGGTTTTCGAAATGGTGCAGTGAATAACAGGTGAATCCCTGGAAAGGGTAATCGCCGATTTGAAACTCAACTGGAGCTCCGTCTGTGCTCACATCTCAGCATCGTTATGGTTGTATTTCACATAATACCATGCCATCAAAAAAATAATAGGTAGTAAATAAAACTTAAATACTGTGATTTAGTCTGCAGATATATCCCACTTCACATTTAATCCTTTCGTTCTCATTTCTTCCACTTCTTTCCGGAAATCTCTGCTCTTTATTCAATTGTCTGCAGAGCTTTTCTCTAGTTTCTTTTAGAAAGTCGCCGCCTTCTAGGATTGATGTCCATTTCCTCCGATTGACAGGGCGGCCGACGACATTCCCACCTGCTCTCTTCTTCGAGAGGTCTTATTATTTTCTCTTTCTGCAGTGGCGAACAAAACCTTATCGATTTTATTCTATTTGTAGATTTCGGTGCTTCTTTAATTCGAAGGACGTAAGTAGAAAGAATTTTAGCATTGAGGTGAACTAAGTTAGTCCTACATCTCAATGGTTTTCCGTTTTTTGTTGGATAACATCGATATTGAACTACAATGAACTACAATGAGCAAACAGCAGTCCATCTCCTGGTGTTTCGAACCATGCCATGAGGCACTTCAACATTCCCACGTGGTGGACCCAAAAATCTTTTAAAACCTCTTCCGGTTTGGAAGAATCCTAATCACGATGTGACTAACTTTCTTCCGATGCACAAGTATACGGATGATTGCATATGGTGACGGAATGTGGAGCACACATGGCTGTCATTGAAGCTCAATGAAGAGTAAATATGAAACCTGCCCAATACCTGAAAAAAATACCTGCAAACTGTGCTGACAGTCCTCGCGAATTTTCCCGAATTCAGATTAGTAAGCTTGGTTTTTGTTGTAAAGATAAACTATGGAACAAATGCAGTGTTATGTTTGTGTTTGAAATGTTAAAGTGGAATTTAATTAGAAGACGAAAAAACACAAGGATGCTCCTGTTTGTTGTCTGCGATTCCTTACTGGGAATGCGATGATTAGATGTATGTTGTTATTTCATTTATTTCCCATTTATTCTTTTTTTCCTCACTAAATCCAGCATCAGAATTTCTAGTGTTTGTGGATGTGGCTAATCCATTCGCTTACGATGGATGCCCTTCCAGCGATTCTTAGGAAAGTGTAAAGGATTTGGTTAGTTTGAGTGAGGATCGAACTACTGTCCGTTCACATGTGAATTGCGAATCATTTTACCGTGCCATATGTCTTCTTCAAACCTTTTTCTGATTTCATTCTCGAAATTGCTATAGTTCTAGTTGTCGATGAGTGAATATGGAAGGGAAATCGAGCTTCGCAAATTAAAACATTATTGTAAAATACGAACTAAACTTCATAGTCACTAACATTTTTTCCTTGTGTTTTTGCTTCTAACGTTCAGTCGAAAGCATCTGTATCGAAAAACCACTAAACTTAGCCCATTTCTTACTGCAAGTTTAGAAAAAATATTTTTGCAAAGCCTTGGAAACTTGCAAAAAAAAATGTTTTCAAACGTTTAGGACATTTCTCGACTGACTACTACAGTTAAAAACTGACAGTGAAGAATTTTATGTGTTCTGTACTGATGTGTAGAGCGACCTTGAAATAGCGTATCTCTGACGGAGATTTATAGACCATTATTGGAAGGCTGGGGATGTTCATTACATAATGGGTGAGCAAGGCCACCCACAGCCAGACCACCTCTACCACCACAACCACCACCAACACAAGTGTCGGCGCGGTGTAGAGCACCACTCGAACCCGCTTCCCATTTCCATTTTTCCCTTATCGATCGCATTAAGGCATTATATTTTTTACATTTTAGGACATTTAAATTACTAGAAGATACCTTAGATTACATTCATCTTCCATATACTAGCTTATATTTCTCACGGATTATTTATTCGTATCATCTGAGTAATGCTTTATTTTTTGAAATCCGTATGTTAGTATGTCAGAAAAGCGACCTACATGGATCTCTTGAACTGATTAATTGGTCTGGAAGCCACTTTTTTGTGAAAGATCTTCACTAGCTGTCCTTTAAGCTTTAAGATGTTCAAAACGACGGGTTGGTTCGATACTTCATCCACTTACCTCGTTGATGGATGACCGGATTGATGATGAAGTGTGTTGTCGTATATGTGGAGAGTGTTGATCAGTCAAACGTTGACAGTATAGCGTTCAGAGTTGATGATTGATGCTGAACCGACGAGAGTCAACCGACTGATGATGATGTTCTCCAGCTGCATGTCGAGCTTGTGTCGGGATTGTTGAGGCGCCAACAGCTGATTGTTACGTTAGTGTAATCAACATGATATGCATAACGCTGATTGTAAAACGCGTTTATTTGTATTTTTAATTAATAATAAAGCTACTGAACGTATTTTATGAGCCACATGTTTTCGTTCTGCTGCTGTTACTTCTGCCGTTGTTGCTGCTGTTCTGATACAGCTGCTAGTCGGCCGTTCATTTTCTGAAATATCCTGCTGTCATTGTACCTCCTACTTCACCTTCTTCAACTGGGTTCATTGTTGATATTATTTTATTTTTTGCAGTTAAAAGAAAAACATATCATGTTTAAAAAGTAGGAAAAATTGAGAGATTCTTAAAGAAAGGGTCTCAACGTCATCTGGCTAAACTGATGGCTAAACTAGCAAATCTCCGAAAAAAAGTGGAGATTGTGCTGGGGCCCGTACAACCAGTGAGGACGGGCAATTCAAGTATCAAGTATCAAGTTAGTACAGATATTTTTCACATTAGCCATTACTGGAAGTTATCGAATTCAGGAGGAACTTAACGTAATCAGATCTGAGTAGCTCAATAAATTTCTATTCTTTAGCTTTCGAAAAGAAAAAGTGATGGACTAGTTTGTTTTTCCCATGACCGACTTTCTTTTTTGTTCCTGGGGAACTTTAATCATAACTCATCGGCTTGACATTTTCCTTCATTTAGGGTAGATGTTTGTGTTTTTAAAGAGTGATTCTATACGAATATTTTTCGGATTTCATCTAGAAGCCACACATCGTAAACGAACCATTGTGAGTTTCTAGAAGGGAATCCGAGAGTTTTGAATATGACCCACATGCAGAGAATTCATCATTTATTCATGCATGGGAGTGTTTGAACGGCTGTTAGCTTTTTCTTCCCATGCAAATCAGCGCACTCTATTGTGACTGAACACCAAAGGTCCAGAGTTCTTCTCATTCATACTGTTTCGTTTCATAGTCACGTCATCCAACAAATGAACGCAAACAACTTGATGGTACAATAACTGGTACAGTACTACCCCGCTATGCCACTGGACTATATTCGGCTCGTCTCGACTCCATATCAAGATCACTTAGTGGTCGTTTATGACCAGCTGTGCTTCTTATTCGACACTAGATCTTTTAACTATACCGCTTCTTGGGGTCGTCTTTCCATTACTGGTTGGCTGCCTATCTATTTTTTCTGTTCTATTATCTATTCTCTTTCTGCCTAGGCAGCTATTTGTTCCTCTCTATCTCCACCGCTCTCCTTGTCTCTCCGTCCATCTATCTATATATCACAACGTTAACTTTTTATTCACTGCTTATTATTGTTTTTTACGGAACGGCATTATGTGAAACACAACCACTATGATACTGAGATATTTGCAAAACTTGGACCTCAGGCTATATCGAACCTGCGATTAGTCTTTCCAGGAGCTCACGTATCATCCACTGCATCGCTGAGGCTTTTGCTTTGACTATCCCTCAACCAGTCTGTCTATATATCTTTTTGTCTTTCTATCTGTCTCTCTTGCCCATTTATTTATCTGTCTATCTCTGTAAGTGTCTGTCTGTCTGTCATCTTTCCGTCTATCTGTCTGCTCGTCTGTCTGTCAGCTTGTCCATCGGTGTGTATCATTGTGTCCATCTGTTCGTTCATGTATTTCATATCTACACACACTCCATCTCAAATGTGTTACTCATCATCAATGACTCGAATAGTTACATATGAATAATACGTAACGTTCGTCACTCTGCAATTTTACTTTTATCGATTTACCGATTAAACCCGTACCACTTCAACTTTCGATTACTTTTAAGAGGATTCATTTGGACTCACCGGCTAGCCTCCATTTCTTCGTTTCTTCATGACAATAACTTCTTCTACAATTTCTTTGCCGACAAATCATAGACAGTGTAAATACGCACAAATAGAATTTTTGATATTCATGTAGATTAAAGAGTTAAAGAAGTTCATCAGACCTAAAGAAATATCTAAACTCGAATAAGAGACCCAAAGACCGCTAACATTCATGACATCAAGTACTCGTCAGTTTTTTCAGTGATTTACACCTGTTTTTTTCTGGCCAATTTCAAGGGCTCATCATTGTAGCGTCCGTTTCTTAGGGGAGTGATTTCAAATGAACAAAGATTTAAGTTGTCCTTAATAGCGGACTGTTCTTTTTAACCTCACTTTCATTTCGTGTTTTTTCCTTTTGTTTTTACTAGAAAAAAAAACAGAAAGCAAAGAGGAGAAAAGAGAAATTTCTAACTTTTGTTCACTGCCTATTATTTTTTCCATCCCAGAGTATTATGTAAAATGCAACCACAATGATGCTGAGATATGAGCAAAACTCGAGGCCGAAAGTGAGCTTCGGACCTGTGATTACCTTTCCCGGCGGCTCACACGTGTTACCCACTGCACTAATCAACGGCATCTTCAATCATCATAACCAGTCACATCTTCATCCATTTGTCCAAAAAAAAAACATGAATCAATCATGTTATGATTGTGGTTGAACGAAATGGTTGACTGACGTGGTGTGGCACACGCAACTTCAAGTTCACGCCGCCATCACAGACGTACACCATGAAGAAGGTGCTGTCGTTGATCGTAACGTCTGTTGGTATACGAGAGACTAACTGCGAGTGCTGAACCATTTGCTATTGAACATCTGTGGACAATCGACTCGGATAAGTCAGGCTCTTAAAAAGGCGCACGCAGTGAAACGTCAACCGAACAAAGTTCTCTATCAACATTGCGTTATCTTATCAATGAAAGAAGACATGTATACAAGTTGTTGGTTACCTGATTCGGCTTTCCATTGACGAGAACTGGCTGTCGACGAGCTTTCGGATTTGGAGGTAGGATTCGTGTCGATCTGGTGTCGATCCTGAAAGTCATCCTGCAACGCTTTTACGTCATACTATCACTTTTTTTCATACTCACCACTCACACTCCCTCAGTCACTCAGCCTCGTGGACTCACATGCTGGCTGGCAAAATCGATTGTTCTTCAGTCTTCGGAGAAGAGAGGGAGGCGAGTAATTTTGTTCTCTGCCTAGCCATTGAATTGCCAACATGACCAACATCATCAACACAACTGACACCAACTACTATCACATCGTCATCAACACCGTCTCCATCACCGTCGCTATCATCAGCCAAATCACTTCTTCCCTGTGGTCGATTCTGGAAGTCTTCTAAAATGGAAAAAAATCATGAATCGTTAAATTTTCTATGACAAATGACGAGAAGAAGAAAAATAACCAAGGCATATGGCGAGGAGGAGGAGAGTCGGGTGCTTGAGTTTTTCTTCCGATTTCCCTATGAACGAATTTGTTTTTTGTATTCGTCGAACAACACGCTATTATGTTTCCATTATTTCTGTTACATCTGTAAAGAATCATATTTTTTGTAATCTACTTTTATTATATGATAGTTTTATAAAAGTTACATGTCTGTAAGTACACATTGGATTATAATTGTGGTAAATTAGCTTGTTGTCAATAAATGAAACAATTAGTTTTTTTCCTGATGTCTCTATGTAAGCCTGTCGTAAGAGTCATTGGCTCTTTTTTCGCTCTTTTGATTCTTCTTAGTCTCTTTGTTTCTTTTCTACGCGTACTAGTACTCATTAGTCGACGATGACGTCTAGTACACAGCAGATTTGGTTGCGTACATTTTTACGGTTCTGTTTTTGATTTTCACCTTAGCACATTGACATTTTTCTTTGGAGAAAGATCTTGTAGCTGTGTATGTATGTATGTTTTTATGTATGTATGCATGTATGTATGTATGTATGTATGTATGTATGTATGTATGTATGTATGTATGTATGTAGGTAGGTAGGTATGTATGTATGTATGTATGTATGTATGTATGTATGTATGTATGTATGTATGTATGTATGTAGGTAGGTAGGTAGGTAGGTAGGTATGTAGGTAGGTATGTATGTATGTTTGCACATCGGTTTGTGTGTGTGCGTGTGTGTGTGTGTGTATTCGTGTGTCTGCATATGTCTTTTTGTGCGTGCATATGTACATGTGAGTCTGTATGTTTCTATGTTTGTAACTACGTGTCTGTGTGCGTGTGTATGTGTTGTGTAGGCCGGTATGTGTCTTTATGTGTATGTCTTTATGTGTGTATTTGTCTGTCTACCTGAGTATGTGTGTGTGCGCATGAGTGTATGTTTATTCGATTTTTTTCTCCATTGAGAAACTCCGCCCAATGATCGGTGATGTTTTACGCAATCTTATTTTCTCACTGAAATGTTTCTGAATAGCACCACTAACAGCCCATCGCCCAACTCAGCTGAAAACAAAATAGGACACAAAGAAATTACCGTAATCCCAGCCGCACAAAATTTCCAACGTGAGAGCGAAAACAGAAACATTTGAAACTATGTTTATTATGGCAACTCATTACACTTCAACGATTTCGAATTGAATTGCGCACTTCGGCGCTTCCATAATGTGCTTGTGGTCGTCTTCTTGTGCAGGCAGTAGACGTCGATGCCGTGACGACCTCATCGCCTCCATGAAGCTACGTCTTCAGAGTCGATTCTGTTGATGACGGTTGTCGAAGTGGTGGCGGTGTTTCCTGTCCATCGAATCGAAGAACACTGTCCTATTGTAACTAATTCCAGTTCATGTCGGTTATATGTGTGTGTGTGCTTGTCGTTGTCGTTGTCATCGTCGTCATAGTTGTCTTCATTGTCGTCATCGTCATCGTCATCCTCGTCGTTGTCTTCATCGCCCTCATCGTCATCGTCGTCGTTGTCGTTGTCGTTGTCTCCCCATCATCCAAGCACTAATCCAAGTACTCCTACTGGTTTACAATAAAAATTTCAAAACTGCTTTAGTTCTTAAGGGATACATCATATCACTGTAGATCGGACTCTTTGAGCTGCATGCTTTAGAAAAGAAACGGAACACACGCGTAGAGCAAAGCATCCCATACCCATAAAACAGATACACATATACACGTATACTTACACATATATCCGTGTACACACACATACGCTACCTGTATAGACTTAAGTATATTCAAAACCTTTTATTTATCGCCTGTTGTTTTTTCATGGCAGGGTATGATGTGAAATATAGATCCCCACTGCAGACAGCTACGGTCTGGAATTTTGCAGATATCTCACCATAATTGCTGTTTTATTGAGAACTTTATTGTTAAGCTTCCGTGGAGTAATTAACCTAAGCGCTTCACACGGTGCAGAATAATTTCATTTACTTATTTTCTGACCAATTCCTGTTTTTTTCCTATTCTTGCCTTATGAACTCTAAGAATCCTGGTGTGGTAGTACTTAGCAGCGTTTTGAGTTAGGTGAAATCTTAAACGATGTTTGGACAGGAAATCTAAAAAAATGCAAGGACAAGATCTCGACGTCCCAGTTGAAATCCAACAGGATGCAGTGCCTTGAGGAAAAAAGTATTTTTAGGAGGAAAAAAGCACAAGTAAAGTCTGAAGGAAAGCACAATTTTTTTCGGAGGCCATTGGTGTACGGTTTTTATAAGTGCGAACTGTTTCAACCATGCACTCACTTATTTGAGCGTTACACCTTATTTTTCTCTACTGTCAAAGCTCTATGAAAATTGCAACGAAGAAAATCTCCTTAGGAAATCAGGGGAAGCGTGTGCTCCTAGTACGATGTCCCTTCGAGAGAGTTTTTCTCTTGATATCTTCAAAGAGCAACCATTTGTCTCTTTATATCGAAAATTGACCTGTTTTTTCTCAGGTTCTCTTTTCATTGACTATCATTGTGATATGGTAGTAATGTTAAGAGCTAGGAGAATAGTCGGATATCGTATGTGTGTATGTGAATTTTTTCCAACATACGTGTCGACAACCGGTTTTATGACCGTCCATCATCCGACACCATCACTACCATCGTCACTACCACCACTATCGCAAACGCATCCATCACTTCTCGTCCATCACTTCTCGACTACCATTCTGTACAGATCATTTGAACAAATCTTATAAGTCTTACAGTACGCCACGTAGAAGTCACGCACGCGCACACGTGCACACGCGCGCGAGGTGGTGGTGATTCTATCGATTTTTTGGCAGCTGAAAATGAAATCGCGATTTGATCGCGATGGTTCGATTTTCTGTCGGAAAAGCACTTCAGAGTTGATTAATACGACGTTATCATCTATGCGGCGAAATCTTTTTTTACGTGGAAATCAAGCAAGGGCTTTTTTTTACATGGTGAGCAGATTTTTTCAAACAACTAAGCACAGTGTTAGCCTTTTACTTTTTCCCTACTAGGGGCAGAAAGTAACTTAGGGGGTGGGGTGGAGGAGGCACCTACCGGGGTCCAAGTTTTGCGAATATCTCGACATCGTCGTAGATGTAATTAAGCAGTGTTAACTTGTTTTTATTTACTGCCTATTACAATTTTTCATTGCAGGTTATTGCATCTGATACAGCCACAATGATGCTGAGATATTTGCACAAAACTCCTGACCACAGGTGTCTACCGTGGGGAACGAACGCGCTATTACCTTTTCCAGGGACTAACGCGTTCACCACCACACCATGCGGGTCCTTCGTTTCGTCTGTCTCATTAAGCACAGTGTTGAGAGATTTAGAGTAGAGTTAAATGAGCCTTCGTATGGATCTGGGTGTCGTCCTCACCGATTTTAAAAAATACTTTCTTGAGTGTGGAAAATGAATGCTGCCACAAATGCTTTATATCATTTGTTAGCAAATATTTTTTTATACTGATTGCTGAACATTGTAGTCGACTTGAAGTGGTTCCAGCCGACTCCTAATGTGATTTTTTGTCTCTTCGTTGAGACCATTACTCGCTCACTCTCAATATTTTCATTGTTGCTAATCAATCTATGTTTTTTTATTTTTCTGAAGACTTGGCCTATAAAAAACACCTCGGTCCAGTGGTTCTAGAAATTCGACGAATTTCCTTGCTGATGTCTCCTTTACTGTTTCCATCCTTTCTTGCCTTGTTTTCCTCTATACGTTAGTATTCTTCGTATTTAATCATCTGAATAACTTAGTTGATCAAATTTCTATGTAAATTCTTTCCAGTCTTAACTGCCATCTATTAGCTTCTCAAGCCTATCAATACCGCATCCGATTCGAATTCTTTAGCGAAATCCTTCCTATCCGTACCCAGATCTAACGTCGTGCCCCTATCAACGCTTCAACGCGCTGTAATGCTTCTCTATAAATAAATTTTGGAACGAGAATGGAGTTTTTCTTTCAGATATGGAATTTCTCGAATAACAACAGTCATCCTAATGGTGTATTATCGTGCAGTTTTCGCACTTTTATCTGATTACCAATCATTCACATGTGGCAAAAAAGCGGTGTGAAGATGGATTTGTTCTCTCATTTCCCCGTGTCGGTTCAGGTGACGTCATCGTTTGTTTTTCATCTATATTCTTTCATTTGAACACCATTTTGCTTTTGTGAACTTTTCTCGGTATGAGTTTTTCTATCGTATTAGTACTTTATATGGTGTTATATTCACTTATTCCAATTATCGATAGAAAATTGGCGAAACGAAGGACCCGCATGGTGTGATGGTGAACGCGTTAGCCCCTGGAAAGGGTATGAGCGTGTTCGTTCCCCACCGCAGACACCCGCGATCCGGAGTTTTGCGAATATCGCAGCACCATTATGATTATGTTTACTTAGGATACAAATCAATTGCTTCATAAATTAGTATTCATATTAATGTTTATAGAAACTATTGTCAATTTTGTCTTTTAAATTAACTTTCTTATCAAAGATTGACCTGTCGGAGACGAATATCAGGTTTGTAGCGGTGATAATAATACTCTTATCTCAGAGATTTACTATCTTTTTTGATTACTTAAAGAAATTGCTTTTTAGCACTAGACAATGATGGTCCCTATAAAAATTCCTGTCTTACTCTATAACGTTTCTTTATAGAATTGAAAATCCGTCGTTTCGAATTTGTTATAACTATAAACTTCTGATAGCTAGAACACTTCACTGAAGAAGGTGACTTTGGTATGCTACAGTGCTGTTTTTCTTTATGGAATAAACATTTATATTTTAATAAAAATGTGCACTAATGGTTTGGGAATTTAGTTACCTAGGTGCTGATGAACTACGATGTACAGTGGAGATTCCTTTCCTCCTCCTAGCCACTACCCAATAGGGCCATCTAGTTTTGGAAAGAACTCGGCCTTTTCTGTTCAGAGGCTTAGATGAGAATAAAATGCCACTGCTTTCGAAGACATTTAGCGGTTTCCACGATCTGGAACTACTTGTGGTGAAGATGATGACCTGTGAACACGCTGTTGCTGGTCTGTTCAGGATTCTGTGAAGTAAAAACTTGCAAAACCAGTAATATACCAGTTAGATGGGAAATGTGCAAGAAACTGCCCGTTTCTTCGCAAAGGCAAACCATTTCCCATCAATTATCAAAAAATATGATTGAGATACGATGGATTACCTGTATCGAAATAGTGCATGCTTTAATTTATGGGTTAGGGGACAGTATGGTCAAGGATAAAAGTAGAAGTGAAGACTAGAGCTACTAGCCACTCAGTTATTCTCCTATCCTTCAATTCATGTCGTCAGAGTGGAAATATCGTAACGGTTAAGAAATTTTTAACTCTATATGGGACCATTCGCCCTGTTATTAAAATATCATAAAGATAAAGAAGAAGAAGAGAACAGTAGAAAATGGCATAATTCTGCTTTTTTTTCCTAGTTATCCTCTTTTCCTAATCGACGTATTCAGCCAGCTACTTTACCGTAATCCCACAGTAGTAACGCAAATCTAAATCTAGCAAAAATGATTGGTTACACAAATAATTAAAACTCATTTGTGTGCCATTTGATTACGTGGAGTCAGGAACATTATTAAAACCCACTGTTTTAGGAATATCCAAAAATTTTTAATTTTTGCGGAAACCCTTCCTTAAGGATCAAAAAATTAGCCCAGTCACTCGCAGATAGAACTTGAGCGGAAATCAACACCAATTTTTAAAACTCATTTTTCTCGGTTATTGTCATTGAAAATGCGGCAGTAGCCATAATTTTAAAAAATTCAGGCCTAAAAATGCTTCAAAAACATCACAAATGGAGGTTTACAAATAAATAGGTTATTAAATGGTTAATTAAACTAAATGAACTAATCCTCTAAACAGTTTACCGCCTCATCGTGACTGAGAGGTCTTTTTGAGTGTCGGATTGCGATGTACAGTGGGAGGTTTCATCCCCTGGCAGGGACTCCCAAGCTGAGAACGAGCCTGACATTTCTCATCCGGAGGCCTAGCTAAGAGTAAGCCAATACCAGGGTCGATCACCGTCCTCTTAACAAATTAGTCGCATAGTGGCGAATCTCCTCTCTGATTCACAAAGGAAAAACCCTCTGATCCACAAAGGCTGCGGCTGCCTGTGGTGGTGACGACCTGGGACAGAGTTTGGCCAGGCTGACCGCAGGATTCCAGGAGGGAACCACGGTGACTAAACCAGAAAGACTCCAAAAAATGAAGATTATTTTGGGGTCCGGAGAACCAGTGAGGATGAGCCATTCAAGCATCCAAGGAACTAAGTGAATGAACAAATAATTCGATAAGTAAATAGGTGATAAATGGTCTTATTTTCAACTTCATTACATCGTCGATGCTCGAGTACTAGAGAACTAAAATGTGTTTTGGTTCTTTTTTCTTGTACTTTAAACAGTAAACTGATGGGAGAAATCACGTTAAACACTCTTTCGCTTTTTGTTTTCGTTTTGACATGCAGCAACAGGTGCATAGTTGTTATACTGCAGCTGTTACTGAACCAATATGGCCCACGATTTAGCCACCGAGACAGAAAGATTCGAAAATCTTTATCCTCGATTGTCGGACTTGACTTAAACCATTACATTAATACTGATTGCCTAGTCGTACTTGATGAAAAACGCAACGTGCGCACGGTAGTTACCCTACCACATAACGTTAAATATCGATCGCGGTAGATCACGAAGGTTTTCGTGTCAAATTGAATACTCAGTCTACCCGACGATCCCCCACCCTAAAATTCAGGTTATTCAGAGGGTTGTTAGACGTTGAAGTCTTAAGAAGAACGGATCACCGCTGCCGATTTTACTATGCGAATGGCCTTGATGGCCTCTGTAGTCTGCAAGTATCGATTGACCTATTTTGTGGCCAACATCAATCTGTGTCTGTCTCTCGCTCTCACTACAACCAACAACATCACTAACATCACCACCACCACCAACACCACCGCTGGAAATCAACCCATTCTGTCCTACATTTCATACCACTCTGTACCACCCCATTCTACTACTCGAACACTTCATAGCATTCATACATTCGCTCGCGTTATCGATCGATCGCTTATGGATCGTCTTGTTAACGTGATCTATGTGCTGACCTATTCATGATCATCATTCTGATAGATATTGAACTTCTTTTCATGTGAAAAGAAAGGTCATGACGATGTCTTTGGTGTGGTTCTTAGACGATAATTGCCCTCGTTTTGTCCACACATTACGGTATCGTCCACTGTGACCCAATTTATCGGCTTCTAAGTAGATCAAGCGGATTAAACTCTCTGAGAGACGCGGATTATCAGATAAATCAACTACTGGAATATTTTTTATGTTAAAGAAAACCGGATCTTTTTAAGCTGGCTCTGCACTAATCCGAAGTTTGTTCGTAGTGAAAATCTTAGTTGCACTGGGGAGAAAGAATCAGAGCGCAGATGTTCTGTGACTCCCAGAATATGTTGACTCTTACTGGTATTATTACTATGTCGCTTGATAATATAATAATATATAATAGTGATTACCACTATGTTGCTGAGATATTTGCGAAACTTGGACCTCAGGCTAGATTCGAACCCGCGATTACCCTTTCCTGGGGTTCAAATGTTACCAACTACGGCACTATGGCCCAATTTATTAATAATAATAGTATTGTTAAGCAACGATTTCAAATTCTACCAGGATATCCAAAAATCCTCAGAATTTTTCATTGGCTAAAATTTGTCACAGTAAAACCAAATCTCAAGTTTGTTGTTTGTCCACGAAAAAAAAGGAAAACTGTTTGCCTCTTTTACCGGCGCCACATGCGACGCTATCAAATTGTTGTGTTATCGGATCGCTGTTTTATTTGTTTATGTATCTTCAGAAATAAACGGACCATAAAAAGAGTCGTCCATTTATGAAGAGTTTTTGTCAGCGCCCTTGGATTCGGGAGCCACTTAGGTTGAGATCCCAACAGGACGGAATCACAACAAAACAATAATGGAGTCACATTTCAGTGAACTATTAGATTTGATGTGTGCGTTACTGTATCAGCACAACTGCAAATTACCGTAATTACCATGCTGACCAAGTTGACTCTTATGAATGAGATACTGTACGTTACCGTTTCGCAGAGTCGTGTAAAGGGTTTCTTTTGGTCCTTCAAACCTCAAAAAAGAAAGAAACTGGTGTGGGGTTTCGTTGAATGACGACGGTGTTATTAGTTACGAAACTGAGAAGTTTACCACATTCGACCTTAATGTTTATTTTCGTTCACCGGACTGTAAATAGTAGACCGGCCGTTGGGTGTTTGTGTGTGTGTGTGTGTGTGTGTGTGTGTGTGTGTGTGTGTGTGTGTGTGTGTGATGGGAGGGAGATTGTCTGCGTATCGTCCAACATAACACTACATTCGATCATTGTCCTCCCTCCCTGTAGTCCCGCTATTCAACATCACTGTGCTGAGCCTCTGTGGTGGGCGATTTTGTGGGTGGGTAATGGTGGTGGTGGTGATGGTGATAGTAGTGGTTGGATAGGCTGTTGGGTATGATGTGTATGGGTGGGATGTATGCGCAGACTGGAGAACGAGGGGTGACATACAATTATACATGACCTTACCAAAAGGGTCAAGAGCACTCCACATTCTTACCACCACCAATGCCACCACCACCTCCATCAACATCTCCACCACCGCCGTCTTCACCACAGAGACCATCACTATCGTCATCATCGTCATCATCATTATCACCTCCACAGTCACCACCACAGGTTGGTTCGCCAATATATGCAAATGGTTTTACCGTTAGAGGTATCCTACAATACAGGAGAAAGGACGCTTAGATCTAGGAATTTCAGGTGCGCTTCGAACCCAAGATTAAATTTTCCGAAGGCTGTCGTAATGTCCACTACATTAACTGGAACCTTAGCTCAGCTCCTCTGTTGACGATCCTGACCACCGTGTAAACTGGGCCCTCCATCTCTGTAGAGTCGGAAGATTGCTACCGAACATGTCAGAGAGCATAAGAACACTTGGTACTTTAGTGGGCCCTAAGTCATTGTATGGCTTAACCGTGCATTCGGTCAGCTTTACGATGCTATGGATTGAGTCGAATTCATGACACATTCCTAAGGGACTGATCATCACATTACTAATTTTTATCATTTTGTTCTACGTCGATTACTGTAGTCAAATTCATATCTCTGACTGGTGTTATGGTTCCTGGTTTAAGATATCTTACCTAGAATCGGTCTCAACTAGATTGGCAGTTTTCGCTCAAAACGTCTTGTCTCTCATCCGTTAGTGTCTTTAATCTGTCCGCTGTCTGCTTGTTCTTTTTTTCTATTCGTTTCTCTTTAAATGATCCGATTCAATTCATCTTCTTCTTTATCCTATCAACATCATCGTCATGAGCGTTGATTCATCAATGACAGCTCTCTGGTGTTGTCCAACTTTACCACTCAGTCTTGCTGTCACTTTGTGTTAACCGCAATTACACATCATAAATAGATGTAGAAATTCCAGTTGATCAGAGAATTATTACAGTGTATAAGTTGTAGTCATTGTGTCATCTGGAGGGATCGAGTACCTCCATTACCATACTCCATATCAACTTATCTAGGGTTTCAACGGACTGGTTCCGACTTCGGAATCATAAGTCCAGTAGTTCGTCGAACCACATCGCACAGCACTTCCGTCGTTCCACCGACAACTCCATTTCCTGCTAGAAGAAAATCGTCATTTACAAACTGAAACATAAGGCTTCTTGTCAAAACGTTTATAGAACGTTGTAAAAACTTGTGGAGAGTTGAACACGACAGTTTTCAGAGGGTCGTTAGAGCTGGTTTAAACGGAAATATCCCAGTGTTTACTACTAAGAATTTCATTTACTTTTACATTCATATAACTATGTTAGTGATTTATCGTAAGTAATTCTTCACTTTGTATAAAGGATAAAGGATAAGACTCTCGGCGTTGAACAATCTTGGAGGGATGGGCCATGCATTCAGGTCCAGTTATACTTATTGTAGTTATGTTTGATACAGCCATAGTTATGCTGAGATATTTGCAAAACTCCGGACCGCAGGTGTCTGCGGTGGGGAACGAACGCGCTATTACCCTTTCCGGGAGCTAACGCGTTCACCACCACACCATGCGGGTCCCTTGTAATAGGCAGTGAATTAAAAAGTTAATATTGTAATTATATCGTATTTTTTTATTTCTATATGACCCGTCTTCACGTCTGCTGTACGGATCCTAGCACTTCTCACATTCGATTCGTTTCCTCGGATCCATTATCCACGATGAACTTCGAACAACCAACTCCAACCAGCTATTATACTGTAATATTATAATTACGCTTAAGTGTTGAGAATCATCCTTCCAGGATTCGAGCAACAGAAGTCAGCGAAGGAGAAGCCTAAATTTATCAAATAATGCTTAAATGCGCACATTTCCTTGAAATTCGGACTATAAGGGGCAGTTCCTTTAACGTTTGTGAGATTAGGGACTATTGGAGGTGTAGTAATCGATCGATTCTGAGAAAACGTTCTAATATTCCGGCTAGGTTTTTTTTTCTTCCAAATACAGGACTTCATGTGCAATTATTTGCATCTGGTACGTGCACGTCGGGTGTCAAGCGGCACCATCACCACCGCTCGCACTTCCCTCGGTCGGCCAGCCATCATCATCGTCATCATCCTCATCATCATCATCATCATCATCATCATCATCATCATCATCATCATCATCATCATCATCATTATCACCAGCATCATCATCATCCTCGCCATTATCCCACTTCCACTTCCACCACCTCCATCATCACCACAACCGCTGTCGTCATGATTTATTGTCTTCATTGAATCTCGATTTCTCCTGTAAGGGAGCATTTGCGGTGTGTTAGGAGGTGACCCTTGTGCACCACCACCGTATGGAAGAATCGTAGAAGCGATTTCCTTCGCTCGAATTTGCGTATTGAAGATAGTTCTTGCCCATTTCAATCGGTTTCAACATCGTCGTTCCAGTCATCTCTCCAGGTAACCACGACATTGTCACTTACTGCCACTGTATTCGTGCTGTAAGAGATTATACCGCTTACTGACAAGTTCAGATGAGCACTACTGGTCGACTCCGTTTGTGGATCAAAGAGCGCAATCGATAAGGATGAGCTGCGGTGGGCGCGACTTGACGAATAGCGCAGAGATCTACGACATAGCCTGCAAATCGATGAGATCACAGTGGATCAAGGAAACGATTTCTGCTAAACCACTTGCGATTTCTTCCAGTTTCTTCACAAAGGATGTTCGTCTCCTCCACCCGGACGGTTTAGAGGGTACAACATTTTTGTCACTTTGCACTTTTTTAGTTCAGTCGTACCTGTATTTTTCTTCGAATCGCTGTTTTGCTTCATTTTGTGCTCATAAGTCACGCCCTGTTTTCTCAGAAACCAGTATAGTGTATGCATATATACATATACATATACATATTTGTTTGCTTATTTATTTATTTATTTCGTGATGGACGCGGACACTAAGGGTGCGTGTGGCGCAGTACTCGGAGGCTCCCTGCAACACACACGTGGAATCGATCCCCACGGCCATAACCCGCCAAGCCCTCTACCCCTCCGGCGTCGACATATTGGTACCAGGCTTGTCTGGGAGGATAGCAGTACTGGCGCGACACATTGATATGCCACCGAGACTCACTGTAAATGGCAGATATGCATTCAACGACCTCCAACAATACTTAATGAAGTCAAATATATGGAGCTTCCCTCAGCTATTGATCAACACCGAGAGCTTTATTCTTTATCCTTTACTTATATATTTGTTTATTTATTTATTTATCCGTTCATTTATTCGCTAGAGGTACTTCTTCCATTTCAAAAAGTTTTATTGAAATTCTACTATTTTATCTTCAGTTCTGGTTTTTTTTGAATACCGTACTTTTTGTTTTACAGTCACAAAGAGGTGAAATTCAACGATGAAAGGAAAGCTGAGAACGGGCACACATTAACTGTTCTTTTATTTTTCAATTCTTCCGTTATCAACATATATATCATACATATACATATATTGATCGATAGTAGAACAAATCTGAAAGCAAGAAAGTAGGAACTATACCCTCCAGAAACGTCGTCGTCTCATTTATATCCTAATCATTGGGCTCTCTTTCTATCTACATTTCTATCTTGTTCTCGCTCTCTCACTTTCCACCTCTCTCTGTCTCTCCTGACTAAAGATTTATTATCTTCAGTAAATCTCGATTTATTTGAGTTCTTTAATCGCTGGTGATTATAAGACGATCTCCTTCTGCTGTCACATAAATTAGAGTACAAGCCACCATGGAGAAAATCGGCGGCGTTAAGAGATTTTCATGAAAGAGAAAGGTTCTGGTGGCATGAGCTGATTGTCTTTAAGGCCTTCGTTGGGCAAGGAGCACTCTGACTGTTCCGGCCTTCAGCGTGTGACCTTTGCACGAGTTTTACGATATTGCCGGCATCTCTCACAAGTGATCTTGTCTATCACAAAATTGCACATTATGTTATATTTTTGCAATTTGCACTTTTCCATCTCGTGCACTGCTCATCTGTGTCCGACTTTTTTTGTCTCCGAGAAAACGAAACTCGGAACTCACAACGAAAATGTCGAAGATTAATGACCTCTTTCAGGCACGACTCTCGTGGTGGTCGTTTTGGCGTTATCCAAATGAATGTTTTTCCTCCGTCTTAAATCTTATTCTATTACGTTATCCGACTAGGTGGAGGGAGTAGGTTAGGGAGTAGTGAAACAGGAATGAGATTGGGGACGGAAATAGGAGGGGAAGTGATGAGAGTGGGACGGGAAAGAGCAGCTGGGGTAACCCGTCCTCGAAAAAGAAAGAGGTCATTCCAGTTACACACTCACTAATGCTCACATTTCTTTATCAGTCGCTTCTTCTAAGGGATTTAGGTAGTAGTCATTCCTACGAGATATGAAAAAAGTACGAGAAAAGGTTTTTTTTGCGTTTGTTGCAAAATGGTAGCAAATCGAGCCTATCCTGAATATTTCTGGACAATAGCGTTTTCAGGATCCTCCGAGCACAGTGTTGTTAAACCTAGGGAGTTTATTTACTGAAACTAATAATTATTTAATTTTAACCTTTCTACTGGCATTTATTAATACATTGTTCTCCTTTTTTCACAACAAATGCAGGAAATAGTTATTGATCGATGACCATTTAGTACCGTTATGCTACATTCTTTTGATAATAGACATTTATCTGACGAGCAAACATTCAATATCTGTCGGCATGCTGTTGATCTTTCGTTCGTTCGTTGTTCATTCCTTCACCTAAGATGAATATAATCGATGTCTCGATCAATACCTATGTTTCGCATTGCTGTGAGCTCTTCGTGCACTTTTGCATTCATGCAAAAGAGACGATATGCGGCTGACTGTCCGTCAGACATTCTAAGCATTCCACTTGACCGAGGAGAAAGAACATAACAAGAGAGCAACAACACATGCGATTGCAGAAAAGTCGTGCATCCTTGGCGTGTTTGCAGGTTTTGTGAGTTCTTCCGTTTGTTCTTCACCACTTATTTACATCGCAGTATGGTGGATTTTGTTTGTCTTCGTCGTTTTTTTTTTCCAATCTTTATTTCTTTTTCTCGTCCTGGAACTTCTTTCCTGGATAGAATTTATCCTTCCACAAAGGCACTGGGATATTGAAGGTGGTTATTAGGGATTTCCAGCCAGATTCATTGAGTGCAACGTACTCAATTCCATAAAATTATGCTGAAAGAGATTTTTCATTATCTAATGGCGAATACCAGGTCAAATGAATGGTGTATAAAAGGACATTTAGTAGTTTACATGTGCTTTCCAGTGATTAAGGCGTAGAAAAGGAATGTAGAATGACTTGTATATGTGACTGAAATTAATAATAATGAAGCTAGTGGCCTTTATCACCTTCAGTCACATTTGTCATTGACCCATCTGAATACCAACAGAGTCTCCATTCGTCCTTATGCTGAGCACTGGGAATATACCGGTGATTTTCACTCGGTTGGCGGATGCCACAAGCATTCGTACGATATCCTCTATAGAAATGGTTTTTAGTTAGTGCAAATGGTCCTGTAGGTGATCCAGAAGCGTATTGTATCAACTTCCCACTTACGTCCAGGGCCCAATAAATCTGCAGGGTGGGAGGCCCTGCGCCTACACATACAGGTGCATCTAAAATACACGCATTGCACATGTGGACTAAGGTTTTATCACAGAAAAGGTGCTTGGATACACCAGTATAGAACAGTCTCAATGATGTTGATACCGAACTTCATGCGAAAAATCCTGTTATTTTTTTGTCGTGTAATCGGTTCTATTGTCTCTTAGCTAATGTTGAGCCAGAGTAATCAGTAGGGAAGTGCAATTTTGTATATGTTGACGTTGAGTGCTATTGGATAGTCCCGATGTGAAAAGGGAGATAGTGAAAAGAAATGCCTTGGTGCCTTCGGCGTAGTGCAATTGGCTCATTAGTGGTGCTTTGCCGATTCACCCCCACAGCCCAACCCTAATTTCGTCATTGCGCACAATCTGACCGTGTTCCGGGCATTTCATCAATGTCGTTGTAGTCATCATCATCATCAACACCATCGTCATCATCATCAGCGTCGTAACCGTTGCAGTTGTAGTCGTCATAGTCGTCGTCGCCATCTTCACTATCATCATTACAAACGTTTAATCAACCGTAGATGACCAGTGGCAGACCTATTCCTTCACTGAGCATCAGGATTTTGTTGTTTATCGCTCTGAATGTTACCATATGAGGAAGAACTAGGAAAACCTAGTAAACCGTTTCCGTAGGACTCATTTTGAGAATTCGTTAGCATGAAAATGTTCCAATTAATAAGTGTAGAAGTGCTTTTCCAGTTAATCTAATTCAGTAATGATTTACTACTGGAGAAGGAAAGTTACTTAGTGGAATTCTATGAAATATAGGCGTATGCATACGATCTGGAGGACTCAATTCATCATTCATTAATGATACCCATTGTCGGTCAGACCTCTCATTAACGACGATGGTGTTGGGGTTGTCGGTGGTGGTGGTCGTGGTGGCGATGATGGTGATGATGAGGATGATGGTGACGAATTCTTTTTTTACGCTGTCACTGTGCACTATTTCAACAGATTATTCGTTGAAAATAAAGTTCTCATGTATGAAAGATTACGGTAAAGTCTCATTGTGAGAGAATCGGCTTTGAACTAGAGACACCACCCGACACCCTCGATCGTTGACCTCATTTGATTCCATCTCTCTCTGTCTGTCTCTTACTCATCTTGCATAAATACACATACACACAGATACACATACACATACAAACAACATACATACATACATACATACAGACACATACACACACAATACACATCCGCACACACAAACACCACTGCATACATACGTTTGTGCATATACACACATAAACACCTACATACATACATACATTAATGCGTACATACACACATACACACACTACACGTGCGCGCATACACACACACCACTACAAACTTGAGTTTATTCATACACACACAAACACACGCATACATTAATGCATATGCATACATACAAATACACAACATACACAGATCACTAGACTGCACACCCTAATGCATACATGCACATACACATACGCTCACATACATATATGTTTATGCACACATACACCTATACATACACGTTCGTGCAGTTATATAAATATATATATATGTATATATGTATACATATCATACATGTTTGCTCATATGCAAAAACGTGTAGACGTTTACACATACACATACGTTTACAATCTGACATATCTGTTCTACAAGTTATGTATTGATGAACTGAACAGTTTTTGCAGATTTGCACCACGACAAACGAACCTCAGTCGGAATGACCTTTCGTCGTGTTTTTCTTGCTTTCACACACTTGCTCTTACACGCACACAAACACACATACACACCGACACACACACACACACACGCACACACACACACACACACACACACACACACTTATCTAGTCGGATTTCTGGTTGATTCCGAAGGGACATTCGGACAATCGTAACATAGTTGTCGTTGTCGTCGTCATCGCTGTTTTTCAATGTTTCATTGTGCGTGTTTGTCGTCGTTATTGATGGACGACAACGATTCATAACGATATACCGCTTATTCATCTTCACCTCTTTTTTTCCAGCGCTTCAATTCTCTCTCGGAGATGTTCTTCCTGATTTATCCAATTAGTCAATCTTGGTCCGTTGGTTGGTTAGTAAGTTGCTAAGTCTTTGAATAGGGGGATTGACTGGCTGGGTTGGCTGCATAGGTGTGTATGTATGTATGTATGTATGTATGTGTATATACGTATGCTTGTGCCTGTGTATGTCTGTGTGTATGTGTGTGTATGTTTATGTGTATGTGTATGTGTGTAGGAGAGCGTGAGTGTTTGCGCATCGCTTTACCATCGATCGTTGAATTGTTGCAATAGTCTTCGTCGTTCACTAAATACCCCCCCCCCCCCCCCCCCCCCCCCCCCCCCCCCCCCCCNAAAACCCCCCCCCCCCCCCCCCTCCCCTCCCCCCACCCTCCCATCAACAGTCTGTTGACAGTTAGCCAGATTTTTGGATACATCATCAACTCATCCAGAATTCACTAATATAATTTAACGTTCTGACTCTATGGTTCCTTTCCCAAAACCATTGGCTCAAAATCGTTACTCTGCCGGGTTGCCATATGGTTACTCTCGGTGGCTCCTGGACCTGACTTAGCAAGTCTTTTGTAATAATAAGAGATTATTGATTCGCCAAAAGAAGTTTTTTTTCGTAGTTTCTTTGCTCGAATGTTTTGTTTTTATGAACATGTTATTCTTGAGGAAACCATTTCCACACAGGTGTAGATCACTGGAAAATTCCTAATCACTTTAATCGAGACTTCTTCGGTTTTCTTGATCGTCTTCTTCTGAAGCTGTCGTTGTCCGTCAATATAATTCAAAATGGATTTTGATCAGCAGACAATCTGTCGAGCTGGAATTGATATCTCTTCAGCAATTTCTGTTTCCAAAGGTTTCTAAGAGTTGCGTTACTTTTGCAGTCGGCGGTCTTAGTATCACCTTTAGTTTTCATTTTCCAATATTTTTTCCTTTTTCTCCTCGTTTTTCATTTTTCCGGAATTTCACTCTTGAAACCAGAAAATTTTCTTCAGCTTTCACTATTTGAGAGGTTGTTCTTCTTCGAGGATCGCCAATATTTCCAAGACTGACTTTCTGTTAACCTTAGCATTGGCAAGCAGAACTTCGTAGAGAGAGGTGAGTGTGTGAAGAAGTACCTAATGCGATTGAAAACTGGGTATCGTAGTTTCCTTGTTGGAGTTATAGAGGTATTTGGCTGACTAGGTTGGGGTTAACTTGACAGTTCAAAGCTCTGAGGAAGGCGAAGTCTACCGAAGCGTCGAAATACTTTATAACAGTAACCGTTAATATTGTTCAGAATTGTATAGCTAGTGTAAAATTTAGAGGTAGGGTTCGGTTACAGTGTCCTCTGATACTTTTACGGTTTATGTGTTGACGTTGTAGCGAGCGTTGACCAGTACAGTAGTTGTGGTGGCTCTCTCTTCGTCGTCGTCGATGTTGCCACCCTCTTCACTCCACTCCACTTCATTGTCGTCGTCGTCGGTGCTGCCCTCCACCGTCGTCCCTCCACTGCTCCTCGTCGTCGTTGTTGTCGTAGCTAAACAAAGCGCAAAGTTCATCGAGAGCAGCAACAACAACAGCCGCGTGCTGTGTCCATCATATCTGTGTCGACCGATCACATCGGCGCAATAACCACAAAAAAACTTTTCACATGAGAGACCACAACACATTCTATTCCTGCTATTTGCATCTATATTTAGGCTGATCACTCCTTTTCTTTCCTTTGTTCATCAATTTTTGTGGCTAAGCGATCAGTGTTGTTATCGTTAGTAGCGCTAAATAGGTCTGTTTCTTTCGCGAAAAGTAGCGTATTCGTTCTTTCCTTGTTATTTCTAGCAGAACTGTGTTTGACTGCGGCTCTATTCACTTACACAGCGGAGTTTTCTACACCGTTTTCCTTATAATATTACTATGCTAAACCCAACCCTCCCCTTTCCGTGACCTCAGTGCCCAAAAGAAAACCATTGAATGGAATTCGTGATCATTGATGAATGTCTGCGGACGAGTTTTCATCGTTCATTGCGTTCTCGCTGCAAAACGTTTTGATGTTTCACAAGAGTTGTCACTCAACACCTCTATTGTTCCTTTCTAAACATCCTAACACACTCCATAGTTCTCAATGTTTACTTTTCACCATCACCATCTGTTATTTGACGTTTCGTTGTTCCGTTTCCCGCCGTATCATCGTTTCTTCGCTCGCTCTTTATCTCCATTTCTCTCCCTCTCTCTCTCCCTGTAGTTCCTTCTCCATGTCTCTCTCTCTCTCTCTCTTTTAATCATCTCTTTCGCCTACCAGAAGCAAATTGTGGTTTTTTTTTACGATGAAGATCATCTAATGTATTTATGTAAATAATTGCAAAGCGACAGCGAATGTTATGAAATGTTTAGAAATCTCTACAGTAACCAAAGTGAAACTTTAGAAAACAGAGCGGCGGTTAGAGAGATGATGGTATAAGAATTAATGCTTGTCTTTCATTTGTAGTTCTCCATTTCTCTCTCTGTCTCTTCCTCTCAACAACGTTTCCTCGTTTCTCATCACTCACATCACTTCACAATCATCGCTCTCTGATAGCCGCCATGATGAGAGTTGTCTTCATCATCGTTCTTATTCTCTGTCTCATCGCTTTGAATCAATCAATACAGTGTCCTTCAATATATTCAGTTCTCTCAGACTGCCTTCTCTCTTATTGTATATTCTTAGTCGGTCAGCACGATTCCATCCACTTACGACGACGACGACGACGACCTATCTCATCATTACCTCCACATCTTATAACTGTTACCTTCTTCACCAGCAGTTGAGATGAACAAGAAAAATGCGAATGACAAGTCAACGTCACGTTTTTTCTTTGCGAGACCCTCGTCGACTCGACCTCGTGGAACACTTCCGCATTGTTTCTAATTTTAACGAATCGTGCTTTTCTGCTCCTCCCTTCTTCTTTCACTTCCTCTTCCCTTTCTTTCCATTCGCGCCGAGAAAACACGGCGCCATGAGGCCCCATAGGGCACCATACTGTTAGACAGTTTTTCCCCAAAGAAGGCGAAGATTACGATTTCATTAGGATTCGGTTTCCACTAACAATATGAGACTTCTTTGAAAGTGAAATATCCGGTCCTCAAAAGGAATACGGTTTCCTAGTCTTAGAAAATCTCCTAAGAATTTTATGTATGAGGTATTTTTCTCTCAGCCGATAACCTGTGATATCTTCTTCGCGACAAAATCGAAGTGGTACAAAAATGAGATGAAAGAATGGAAGAAAATCAACTTCACTAGTGGGGAGAATTCTACTAAGATCAGTGGAAAAATGGGAAGAGACGATATGCTCAAGGAAAAAAAGAAGGCATTTCATATCATTTTCTGTGCTGTCGTCCGTCTGTTTGTTTCGATTTCTTTAGAAGCTTTTACGATGCCGAAAGTCTGTCTGCTAAGTTGATTTTCAGCTTTTTCTCAAGGTCTTCGTTGTAATGTTGGCGTTTTTTCGCTTTCTCTCTCCTTTTTCTTTCTCTGGTTTTCTGATTGGATACATCATACACAGAAGACACACTGTTGTCACAATACTGTCATGTTCTGTGATTATTTCTCAAGTAATGAAGAAAGTGCAACAACAACAACAACAACAACGGCGACGACGAGATGATGACGGCAAGGACGACGTCGAAGATGATGTAGATGGTGATGACGACGACGAATGCGAAGACAACAAGAAGCTGATGACAAAGACGAAATCGAAGATGATGTCGACGGCGACGACGAGAAGGTGATGACAACAAAGACGACGTCGAAGATAATCTCGACGACGGTGGCTGCGACGACGACGATGTTGACAACGCGATGATTACGACAAGAACGACGTCGAAGATGATTTAAACGATGACGTCGACGA
This sequence comes from Angiostrongylus costaricensis, assembly GCA_900624975.1. NCBI lineage: Eukaryota > Metazoa > Nematoda > Chromadorea > Rhabditida > Metastrongylidae > Angiostrongylus > Angiostrongylus costaricensis. The sequence continues at coordinate 63,223 of UYYA01004382.1, forward strand.
TAACAATGATAACGCCGTCTTCATGGTCGTTGTCAATCTACTTATCATCACTGGTCATCTAAAAAAATCGATAAATCGTCATGTATCCACGCCAGAGCAGCCAAATACACGCCAGTTTGGGTCTTCGTTTCTTCTGTGAGTCTTGTGAGAAAATTCTCGAAATGAAATCGTTGTGAACATGTCTTGGACTTCTTTATACTCTTCAGCGACGTCTTTTTCCGTCCTCTTAAGGTCAAATCTCTAAAAAATATTTGTCATGTTTCGAAGTAAATGTCATCGAAAAACGAAATCATCCTGTTTATCCTCGATTCCTATCGAGTTCTGTTTAATTATAAAAATTTCTGTGTACGGTATGTGCTCGGGATTTGCAGACAAATAGAAAACGCTCGAAGAATGTGCCGCCTCGCGACGATCCAATCAATAATGCCTCGACGTATATTTGTTTAGCGATCGACTAACAACAAAATAAATAACTTTCCTAAATTTTCAACGACATTTCCATAACGCAAAGTGTCAGATATTTCCCATAGACGCTTATTTTGAGTGGGACGAAATCAATAAACCTGGTGAACTGGATGAATTTCTTATGATAAGTTTATGTTAATTTCTTCATTGCGGCAATAAGTGATATGTCGTTGCCTCATACCATTTACTTTTCCCCGTCTTCGTTTTCGTTTCCGTTTCCGTCTTCTTCTCCTCCCCCTTCCATTCAGCTAAAATGACGAGCGTACCCGGTTTCATACGCCTGATGGGGTGGGGGTGGGGTGGGTGGATAGGGTGGTAGGTTGGGGGACTGGGGGTGGGTGAATGGGGGGCCGTGTGCTGTCGGCGCGCACCTCTAGAGAAATTCGAGTTTTTCTGGCCTGATTTGCACCTCTGTCTATTTCTTATTTCTTCTAAACCTAAACGATGGGCACTTCGTCGTCATCAGCGTCATCATCATCATCGTCATTGTCATCATCACCCTATCATCTCTCTATCTAAACGATCATAACCCTCACTCGACTAGAAAAACCTCATAATGGAACATTATCAAGAGAAGAAATTTGTATTGATTGATTGTGTCGTGCTGTGTTATAATCGTGCACCGCTTGCAGTGAGTGCATAATGGTTGTGTGAAAATCGACAACCGTTTGCAATCAGTTCGTAATGGTTGTGTGTAAATTATGCACCGCTTGCAGTAGGCGCATAATGTTTGTGTTAAAATCGTGCGATTTTTGCAGTACAGTTGAACCACCGACGAGTTTCACTTAAGAAACACGAGAGCACCATTTAAAATTCCTGTTGGAGTCTGTTCTATTCAGTATTTTTTCTTGTTCTCGAGGAATGTGGAAATCTTGTTTTATGTACCGTCTCTTGTGGGACCCACGTCTAAATGAGTAGGTTAGGTTAGTCGAATGAAAGTGATGAGTGCTAAGACTGGAACTGTCTTACTGGGAGATTACTGTGTAAATATTGGATTATTCTTCGAACACTATTGATTGATTTGGAATAGTTTTCGACAAAACTGGTTTTTCCACCCACTTCGATAACATTTCGGTAATTAGGACAGTTGAAAATCTCAGAGGAAGAGAAGAGATGACTGGCTAACGAAAGAATCAGAATTCTGTTCTAGTAGGATGAGGAAAGCTGAATCTTTTTGACAAGGGTCTATAGATCCTGATGCTTCTTATTTCATTCAGTGAGCTTAGCTCTGAGTTGTCATACGCATTTGTAAAGTTGAAGAACGTGTTCCTTCTCGGTGGCGCATGCATTGAAATCAATGCATATGGTCGATAATGTTTTGTACTTCATATCTGTTCATTCATCCATTCATTTTCTCATTCTTTATTTCATTCGTTTTCTACTCAAACAGAATTTGAATTGGAACTATTGGTGATCATCACGTGATAAAATGTACGATAATATCGATATCATCGTATAATCTAATCGTTCACCGTATCCTTATATCACGTTTAGCTTCATCATCATCTTTTGCTTTGTGTCGATTATTTCCTAAACATTTTTCTGCTAAATTTCTTTCGTAGTCATTGTTCTTATACTTTGTTTTTTCCTTTCTTTTTCTTCTCGTTAGTTTGCATCCCACATTTTATTGAACGGGAAGAGACCAAATGGCGGTTGGGTGTGTGTTCGTTTGAATGAAAAAGAAATAGAGAGGTTTAACTCTCACACTGACGTTACCACACTCGTTTCTCATCAGAGCAACGATATGTCATATGATCTTTCGCCGCTTAGGACAATGTCAGTGAATCGCCAGACTCTCGTACTCCTCGTCGTCCTCGTCGTCCCCGTCGTTGTCCTCATCGTCTTCACCGTCGTCCTCACTGTCCTCATCGACCTCATCGTCGTCCTTGTTGTCATCGTCGTCATCCTCATCGCCACCACCGTCGTCCCCATCTTCGCCATCGCCGTCGTTGTCGTCTTTCTAAGTTTCTACGTCTCTAACCCAATTCCTCCTCACCCTCACCCACATCCTCACCTTCACTCCCATCTCTGTCTGTATCTCCTTCATATCTCGTCGTTGGATGCAATAGAGAACGAAGCATCACGTCCTGTCTGGAGGGAAGGACAGGACATCGTGATTTATATGTGGAAGGAATACAAGACAACATATTCTCTTTATGGAAAAGTGAAAGACCACGTTCTGTCTACAGGATAAAAAATGTCGTTGTATTCTGTCTATAAAAAGAATGAAACTACGTTCTGTGTGTAGAGCGAAATGAAACATCATGTTCTTTGTGCTGTGCCATCATAATCATACGACCATCGTTTTTCTGGACCACCTGCGTACACAAACACACACAGACTGCTGCTCGCCCTCTTTTTTTAAAGCAACGACTGCTCATGTCGTTTTACAGTAATACCGTAAAGGCTTCATCTAACCTATGTTTCCTCTAGTCCCTCCTTTCTAAATAGGCATATCGGTTGATAATTGTTGTACGAAGTGGTAACCTTCCTGGCTATTTATTGAAGAAATATGATCCAACATACACGAGATTCTTCTTGTTCAAAGTCATTAAAGCAGTACTTATGTCGATTTTTGATAGAAGGTTTTCGTCCCAAACTAGATTCCACTCTTTCTCAAAACATTTTTGTAGTTATTAGTGACTTTCCTACACACGGAGGTATGAAGAATTAAAGACTTCTTTCAAAAAAATTAGTATTACCGGAACACAAAGGGCGCGTGTGGCGCAGTGGCCGGACATGCCCTCTAACACATACCTGGAACCGATCATTGTGCCCATGGCCCACCAAGTCTTCCATCCTTCAGGGTCGACAAATTGGTACCAGATTTGTCTGGGAGGATAACAGCACTGGCTCAATACATCGTTAGGCCACCACGGGTCATTGTAAAGGCTAAACATGCATTCATTCACCTCCAAACGATGCTTGATGAAATCGAATGCATGGCACGTCCCTCAGGGATTGATCAACGTCGAGAGCTTTATCCTTTTATCCTTTTATTACCGAAATGATATCTTATATTTTCGACAACACTACATAGTAGTCATACGGATATCTCTCTCTCCCGGAATGTTAGGAAAGAATGAAGTAGGATTTAATTGTATAATACGAACAAATTATATTTTTTATTATATTGATTACTTGATTTTTCGTCTTCTATGTACCATTCCGCTGATGTCTTTCATAGATGAGAGATCTTGAGGCGGTTAGTCACAAACGAGGCTACCAAGTGCGTTCTCATGTAAGCCGGTAGTGACGAGCTGACGGAGGATATCCAGAACACGACCGTTCTACTCCTCCAGATTGTATTAGTACATTTGCATGATGACGTACTTTGATGTGTGCAAATTATTTCATGGACATGGATTTTGTCATTAAATATCTGTAATCAGGTGAATGGAAAATTCATGAGAGCCTTTAGCAGACTAGAAATTTATCGGACCATAATCTCATCCACGTCTGAACAATAAAACTGCTAGCTTTTTCAGAAATTCAAAATGTATGTTCATATGACAACGTTCACCCAATATAGTACTATTGTTTAAAGACCAGAGTTCTTGACCTGGTCGGGTGATGTTTCTCTTTAACAATCGAGCTTCCCTGAGACATTCACGAGGTGGCTCGGGTCTTAAAAACTTTAGAACCTGAGTCGCTCGCTTCAATGTCTCTAGGATTTGGTCAAGTTTTCTGCTAGAAAAAACGATTATACCTTCCTGTAGATTTCTTTTGAATAATTTTTCTGAAAGATCGTATACCATTATATTTATCCTTTTTCTTATCGTACATCAATTTCATAGTATCGATTAAATTTTGCTAGAGTTTGTAATTGGGCAGATATTAAGTCAATAAGCCTAGGCAATATAGCCCTATACGAGACACCTGCACACCTGCATGCAATTCCTTCCTATCTACGACATGATCCTGAGAAGAAATTGGCTTAAGCTGAATGGAAAAACATGTTAGTAGCGGTTTTCAGTTGTGCGTAGAGATATCAGCAATCCTTAATACAATAATGATGGTGTTTTTTATTAGTTGTGAAGAAGTTTCTATGGAAGGAGATATTAAAGCTTAGCCGTGCGTCATAGGCTTTCTACGTGGTCTCGATCAGATCGGTGGCTCTGATTGCGATCTATCAGTTCGATCTCGCTGGCGACATTTGCATTCTCTGACCGGGAAGAAGGTGATCTGAGCCACTTCGTACAGGATTCCAGCATGTACATTTGACGTCCAGCATCTTGAACACAGCCATTTTAATCGCATTCATTTTTAAACCCTTAAAAATATTTATTTTAACTTATTAGGTTTCGCAAATCAAGTACATATCTCGATTTAAAGAGTAGTAATCTTGCTTCACAAGAGACTTAGGTGATTTGGATAATCCTTCTTCCATCTATTGTTCTTCATATTTATAGCTTATATAATGCTTAGTTATCCTTCAGAATTCACTAGAAGTGTCAGTGTAAAGTTGGTACTAGTGTTTTCCTCTATTCCACTTAGTAGAGCCGCCTTTAGGCCATTTTGTAGAAAGGTCAATATTTCGGGTTATTTTTATTACCCATTTTGTCATTTTTTTACCTGCGTTCTTTATTTTTCTTTCATTTTACCACCGTTACTAGTATTTTTCACTTTTTTCTGTGCGAAGATGTTTTCATTTCAGCTTAAGTGATTCAGAAGTGTGATAGCAATTTGTGAAGGGAAGTGGCAATCGGGACACTTGGCTTCGTTTTCTCTGGAATTGTTTTCTAGGAGAGGAACCCATGTGGTGAACTGTTGATGTTTTGAGTTTTATTAAAGTCATGTCGTTCTTTTCATCTAAGTCTTTGAGCCATTGGGGTTAGTATCTTTTTTTATTTCTGTTTGCGTTGTCGTAGCCTCCTACTTAAACTTGATGGATTTTTAGCTCGAAATAAAGTACATCTACGGCCGTAGAAAGGTTGAACGCAGAAAGATTAGTTGAATGTTCTTTAGCTTTCTTTAGCCCTTGTTAGGGTAGCAATATAGTCGCGAAAGCGAGATTTGTTAAGTACTCCAGTCGGTCAAAATTCATTTGGTATGTTCTGATCGCCGTATTGTTTTTAGTTTTCTAGGCTGATATGTGTACGAAATAGAAAAAAAGTTTTTAACTCCCTAGTTAAGCTCTTTAAATATCGAAAACTTTAGTTGTTGTGACAGGTTCAACAATGGGCGCATGAAAACTCTGACGAGTTACGGTTCGTAACCCGCCTGAGTGGCTTCGTTGCGTCGTGGCGGCGGCGAGTCGCTTACGGGTGGCACTCTTGTCGCTTGACTTAACGGCGATTAATCTCGACATTGAAATTATCCACCACAGAATGGCTAGTGGTATGTGTATGAGAGGTAATCACTTTGAAACTATGAGTGAGTGATTTGATTAGTTGTACTGGTTAGCTGATTACGTTTACTCGGCAAGAGTCAGTCAACAACATTGACATGATCGACTTCTGCCATCTGGCTACGTTACAAGGTGGCCCAGGCGTCTGGATGTGCCGTCGCCGATCACTTGAAAGATTACTAGCACAAAATACTATTCGCTCAGAAGCCACACGACGTCGTCGTCGATAACGATGATGATTGTGATGATCGTAATGATAATGTTGATGATTATGACAACGACCACCGCATTTATGACAAAATTCCCCACATGGAGGTCGTTTTACATTTTCCGCCATTCGAGGCACCAAAGAATCACGTCGTTCTGCGAAAACCTATGTTCTCTGCTCTCAACTCCTCGTCATTATCACGTCCCTTTCAAATTTGTATCCTAATTCGGCATTGGTCGTCTTCCTCCTAGATTTATTTCAAGTTCGTCAGCAGATGGTCGAAATAGGGTTAGATAAAAGAAACCGAGGGATGCGCAATGCATTCGACTTCATCAAGCATCGTTTGTGGGTGACTGAATGCATATCTGACTTTTACAATGACTCGCGGTGGGCCACCGATGTATCGAGCCAGTGCTGCTATCCTCCCAGACAAATCTGGTACCAATTTGCCGACCACCGACGAATGGAATTATTGGTATGCCTTGGTCGCGGGGATCGATTTCACGTGTGTTGCAAGGCGCCTCCGACCACTGCGCTACACACGCACGTTCCCTTGTATAGGGTTAGATATAATTGAATGAGTATAGAATAAAAGGGAAGAAGAGCTTCAAACCGTTCCTTGTATAAAAACATCTGGTGGGGTTCTGTACACATGAAAAATTCTGTTTTGTTTTCTATCGATTCTTTAGATTGCACAATGGCGAATAGAGTGATGATTTCTGTTCCGTATGTAGTGAGTCACTGAAAACTCATCGTCATCGTCCGGTTTGCTATTCACTTAGTGATTGACGTCAAAGCTGCAACTGTACTGAAATCTCTCAGCGGGGTAAAAAAAACGTGCCATTCTGTATCTCTTCATCTTCTTTACTGTTGTTCCATTCGTTCATTCTTTTCATCATTCAGTTTTGATCTTTAGATTTTCCGCTTTCTCTCTTCTTCTTCTTGTTTCTTCTTTTATGTGTCCGTGATCTGTGCGATACTATAATCTCAGTACACGATTCCAGCAGGAATCGTTACAGTAATCGTCAGGTTTATATCTATGTCCGTATATTGTCGTACCGTGATGAGATTCATATTTACACTGTCTTTCGAACTTCTCTATGCTCGATTTAAAATGTTCCCGTACTGAATATCGATCGGATTTTATGACAAATTCTTTCCAGAGCGTTCGATCCATCTAAAACACTCTTGGCACGTTTAAATCTGTGTTACTATCTCTGTCCGTCTCATTCTGTTTGAATAATAGACGACATTGAAAAGTTGGAAACATTGATGAATGTTTGAATGATTCCTTCTCTAAGTCACGATTATTGATTGATATATGGTCGTTTATTGATTTTCACGTCTGCTTCTTAGGCGGTATTTCCTGTATTTCCTTCGTATTTAACATCATAGCGTTTTGTTTGTGATTTTTTTGTATATATGTTTTCTTTCCAGTGTGATGAACACTCTGATGCAGATGGGTCCCATGATGGTAATGGAAGGTCCAAACGGTATGCATCAGACATTTCCACAGCCTTCACAACACGTTCAACAACAACCACCAATAACGTCCAGTATGAACAGATCACAGAGGTACGCCCTCTTAGTCGACCGATCAGCGGCCGATCGATAAATCGATCAAAAATCAGTGGATAGATTTATTTACGGATTACTAATGATGCAATGGAAATATTGATTTAGACAGTGCGACGAAATGATTCAGATTACTAATATTGTTACTTCATCAACATTCGTATTGTTGCCAGCAATTCTGAACTAACAGCACTCCAGAATTAGCAGTGAAAAAAACTGTGTTGACCTCCTTATTAAATGACATTTAAGAGGACCGAACTTGAACTAATCGATAATCGATCTGTGGATCAAGTGGACGAGCATACGATTTTAGTTTAACGTGCAATAGTTTTATTCGCCAGCTTCATATATTAGTCCCATACGCACGTCACCATCCTAGAGAGCTTGTTGCTTGCGTTTTTTTCTTAGTATGGCGATTCTGAAAAATGTGTTATCTAAGAATTAGTCATCGTCCAGCTGTCTTCATCTTCAGGAATGTTCTATCACTGAACCCTTTCGAGCCCATTAAAAAACCAAATGACTCATGAATGAATCGTTCCCAAGGTAAACTAACAAATTACATTCAGTCTTGGGTCAGAGAAGTTTTTTCTTTTTGGTTATGAAAAGGTACGTGACGTTTGACCAGATCCTTCTTGTCTTCTTCTTTCAGGAATTTTAATAGATCTATACACTATAACTTTTTTGACGATATCCCGAAAAAAGAAAGATGATTATCCATTTTGATCTACTTCATTATATGAATTCATTTTAAATAGGAAATTCCACTAGTCTTACGAATGCTTACTTACATGTAAGGCCCGTCTTCACTGGTTGTGTGTGCCTTGGCATAATTTACATTTACTGGTTTAATTATTGTGGTTTCCTGGAGTGCTGAGGTCAATCTAGCCGAAGCCTTCCTCATGTCCTCAGACCCCACCCAGTCGCCGCCCTTGTGGGTCAGAGGGAGATTTGCCACCATGCGAGTAGTTTGACACCAGGACGGTGGTGGATCTTGGCACCGGTTTATTCTTAGTTGAGCTCGCGGATAAAAACATCGGACTCCTCATATTTCGAGGCTCTGCTGGAGGGATGAATCCCTCGCCTGTACATCGCAGTCCGACACTCGGGAACACCTCTCATCCACGATGGGGTGGTAAACCGTTGGAAGATTTTATGAATAGCAAAATCTAAAAGCGGTGGACATTGTTGTCTCATAAGTCACCGTTTGATTCTTGAGTCTGTAGTGTTGTATTCCATTTAAAAACAGTAAAGAAACAAAAAGTAGTGGGGGGAAAAACGGCTGAGCAATTTCCGGTTTGGAAGACTCAAATCTCAGCAACTGTTTCTTGGTATGGTGGTCGTTAAGCACGGAAAATTTTTTCCCCTTCGAATTTTATCACCTATTGCATCACAGATCACCTGTAGGACCACTTATAGTCTCGTTAATCATCGAGTGACCTTTAAGCTGGCCTTAGGAGGTGTCTTCTTCCTCCTCCATTCTATGCTGGGACTGCCAAGTATGCTCAGTCCCACTCATTGGACATGAAGAGCTTCATGCCGCTCCTTTTGAGGTTCGTCATCTTACCACTTTTCATCTTACCGTTTTTGGCGAAAAGTCCCCATAGTCCACCAGTCCACCACTTCTGAAGTATAATGTACTGGTATGGGGTCATCCTGGCGGTAAATCGCTGTTCTGCTGAGCACTCTTTTTCTGCTCGAAAGTTAATATCAAACATTATCCGGCTTATTAGTTGTAGTTATGTCGAAATCCTCTCAGCGGTTTACCGCCTCATCGTGGCTGGGATGTGTCGGACTGCGATGTACAGCGGGGGATTCATCACCTGGCAGGGTCTCCCAAGCTGAGAAGTAGTCCGACGTTTCTCATCCGGAGGCCTTGCTAAGAGTAAACCAATACCAGGATCCACCACCGTTCTGCTTTCAAAGTCGCATGGTGGCAAATCTCGCTCTGATCTACAAGGGCTGCGACTGCCCGTGGTGGTGAAGACCTGGGGCAGATTTTGGCTAAGGTGACCTCGGGACTCCAGAGAATCACGATGGCTTAACCAACAAATCTCCGAAAAATGGAGATTATGCTGGGGCCCGCAGATCCAGTTAGGACGGGCCATTCAACTATCAAGTATCAAGTAAGTATGTCAGAATGAAAGCAATTTCCTGCGTTTACTGCTTTTAGGTAACACATAAATGACTAAATGAATTGATTTCGATGCATGCTACAGTTTTTTTTATTGCAGAGAACTATGTTGCAATACATTCTGTATTCACTGGACAGCTTGTCCTGCACTTATCCAAGGGTTGTTTTAGACCTGAATAGATGTTCCATGCACTTAATAATTTACAACAAGGACCCTCCCGGACGGTTTTTTCATTGGAAAATTTGCTGTAGTCTCAGTCGACTGTTGCGCAAAGACTAGTAGTAGTCATCTGTTTGTTAATAGCTACTGAGATTTTACTGTATTAAGAGTAGTTTATTAAAGAAATTTCTTCGTTCAGATGCGGTGTATGCCGCGGATGTCAGTGTAAACCGTGCGGCCAGTGCACTTACTGCCAGGATAGTCCGCAGTTTGGCGGACCCGGTGTGAAGAAACAAAGTTGTATTGAGAGGAGGTGTTTACGTGTTTTGGAGAACAGACTTCAGGTACGACAGAGATTATAGAATGAGTCCACATATGACATATTCTGTTCTGGTGAACATCGCCATGAATTCGAAGATGTTTCACGAACATTCCAGAGAGACGCCCCGACGTTCAAGGCACGTGTCGGATGCAATCAATGTGAAGATTGCAGAATGCCCGATTGTCAAATTTGTCTAGTCTGTTTAGATAAGAGGTAGGTTCATAGTCGAGATTCCTAGTACGCTGCAGATTTGCTAGTTTGCTCTGCTATTTTTCGTAGAAACTGGTTGTTCTACTCAATAAAGATTAGTATAAAGCGTGGAAAACAAAGAATGTATTGTCGATAACAGAGTACATCATGAGCCATCAACTTCATTAAGTACTGTAGAGGTGACGGTTTGTGTAGATAACCTATACCGTGGCTTGAAGAGGTCAAGTGATGTATGTTTCAGTGTTTTTATTCTCCCAGACAATTCTATTAGGAGCTTGGTTAGGCTCGGGCACGAGAACGAACCAATGGCCACTTAATATTTCACCACACCGCTTCGTTGCCCTTGCCCTTTGCTATGACTACTGCATATGAAAATTATGTTGTTTGGTACTTCGATGGAGGACTTTTATCAAAATAGCAGGTTCCAACGTAATTTCCATATGACCGGTTTATTCCTGATTAGAGTAAGGTTTTATTTTGAAAGCAAGAGAAGCGGTGCATAGATGTACCCATATGGTCAGGCAGTCACCGACGAGATTTTCCGGCTCATGACTGGTTTCCTTGAAGGACGACGCGAAGACTGCTAGATGTATTTCATTTCTTAGCAGGGCGTCTTCATTTGAAAATGTCAAATATGGGGACTCATTTGAAACTTTCTAGAAAAAGTTTTTTGTAGTATTCTGTTGTGATGAGAGGAGAAGGAAACCATGGTCTGTCTATTCAATAGGAGTAACGAGTAAAATGTTAGTGGCATCTAAAATGACATCTATCAGGAGAAAAATTGACAAATTTATAAGTCGGCTTAATTAACTAACTATTTTCAACTATAACGATGCTGAGATATTCGCAAAACGTGTACCCCGCGTCAGATCGAACCACGATTTCTCTTTCCGGGGGCTCGCGCATTACACACTGTGCCACGGAGGTCGTTGCTATAGTAAGCAGATAATGAAAAGTTAGCATTGTGATTTTAACTGTTTTCAGTTGTATTCTCGTTTTACCCTACATTTCGATCTTTTTCTTTTTTCGTTTTTCGTATTTCTTTTACAAACTGTCTAATGGTTAACTTTACTTAACATATTGAAACGTAGTAAAAGAAAAAGTACAAAGGGTTAGGAGAAATTTTTTACAATTTAGTGACCCCTCATTAACTTGAAAGTCCTATTCAGCAGGTGCATGGCACGTCTATTTTTCTTACTTTTTGCGAAACCTTAGTCCTTTTAAGCTTTTCTGTCTTTATTTTTTCTACAGCATTTTCGAATTGTTTTATAATTAAATAATTAAATAATTAAATGTTTTAATGTTGTAATGTTTGTTTTTAATAATTTTTAATGTTTTATAAATAAATAATTCGAAATAAAACGAATTTGTCCTGAGATTTCTAGAAGTTTCTTTCCAGAAATCCTTTCTCTTTTCTTGACTTTCCCAATGAGGAAGATATCTTCCTAAAAACGAAGTTCTGTTTCTTTCTTTTATTTTTGTCTTCTTGAAAATAAACCAAAAACGGATAACATCTGCGTTTTTTGAGAGTCCGGTGTTTTTTTTCTTTTTTTTTTTTGAGAACGTTATACCGCAAGAGTAACGGCTAATACAACGTTTAGGCATCGAAAAATACTAATTTTTCAATGTTCACTTTTTATTACTACCACTGCAATTTTTTTTGTTATGATGGTGAACACGTTAACCCCCGGAAAAGTAATAGCGCGTTCGTTCCCCACGGCAGACATCTGCGGTCCGGAGTTTTGCAGATATCTCAGCATCATTGTCGTATTTCGCAGACTACTTTTTCACTTGATTTAGACTTTTCTGCATGATTTCCTTGCTTCGTTTCCAACTTGTGATCTTTTAGAACTTTTTCTTTTGTTCCGTAAAATGGAAAGGAAATAAGCATTACTTTGAAACAAACGCCTTTAGGATTACGGTAGGTGCGTCGATATGTTTGGATGATTTTAACCTAATAGATAATTTTAATGGTGTTGTATTTGGTGAAAAATTCAGGCCATTGTAGAGTTTCATCACTAAGAAGTTTGACATCCTAACAGGTGTTTTCCTTTTGAATTTCATTCTTTGCTAGCTAATAACGACAAAATTCTGGTGCCTGTTCGCTCTCTCGGTCAATAAACGCAACTCTAAACCTTCTACAACAGCTACAGTCCACTCTCTTCTTTTTTCACGTAATAACATCACCGAAATCTTCAGATTTTTCGAGAATCGCTACATGACGGGTGCAATGTGTGCAAAAAAACGCTGCAATAATGCGACCAGTATCGAACTACCTGCCCAGTCACCACAGTCAATGCATGAGTTCCAGCAGAGACAGGTAGGTGATCAAACTACGTTCCAGTCGTAATGGCCCCAGGTCATTAGTCCGACCAGTACCACTGTGAATATGTATGTCTGTGTGTGTGTATCGCGTCGGTGTGTGGTGTGTGTGTGTGAGCTATCACGTTGATGTATTGGCATTGAGCGGAGAAGTTAGTTTTGAACCGATGTTCATTAGACCTCAGTGTGTGTGTGTTCATTACTCATCAACGAGAGTCTTTTTGATGTCGTTTGATTCATTACAGGCACAAAAACGTGCGTACGATCAAGCGGCACCGCCACCGATACATTTCGATATGAAACGTCGTGGAATGGATGTAAACTATGGTGGAATACCTGTGCCACAAGTACAGCCACATTCTCCACAACTCGGACCACCACAGTCACTAAGTCATGCACAAGCTCAACAACAAGCTCGTATTCTTGGCATCAATCCGGCGGCTGTGAACTATGGTGGGTGGTGGTGTACTTTTATCGCTGATGTCCGTTTCACTATACTCCCCTTCCTTATCTATCAATGACAGTATAGTAGCGATTATAAAGTTCGTCGAACGATATACCACATTTTGACCGGTTCATTGGTATCGTGTAGAAAAGATCATTTGCAATAGCGTTTTAGTTTTGAGTTTCTCTCCTTCAAAAGCAAATATATTAAGAGCAGAGCGATCAAACAAATACATTCGGCTATTCGGCTATGGCTATTCCGTAGGATATTTGTATCTTGTGGCGTAGTAACGAAAATTGATAGGTGTTCCTTGTGTTTCAACGTGAGGATATACGAAAAAAAGTGTTTGGAGAAGGATATGATTTACTTTATGACCCTTTGACTACTAAAAGCGCCTCAGTATTGTAGAATTATGTTTCATCACTCCTTATCTCTCAAGGTAATCTATTATATTCCCAAACAAGAACTTTTTTCTGATTCTGATATAACAGAACACGATAGATTGCAGTATATTACCCATTTCAGATTTTGCAGGCTTGCCTGCTATGAGCGCTCCACGAATGATACCATGCGGACCGCCACAACCACCACCACCACCACCGCCACCATTGAATGAACCTGCCTATCTGCTACCAACTTACGGTCACACATCACCGACACCAGTCGACTTCTACAATCCGAAGTCGTATACATTCGAAGAGATCACACCGAATGGTGATCCATTCATACCACCTAGTTATGCGCCGGAAATGAAAAACGCTGTCGTACTGCAGCCGCTCTAGTGACAGTACGACCACCTAACCCAATCCGCCACACTCATACACTTATACAAACATCTGCAAATCCACTCACGCACATCCACCACACACACACACACACACAGTCATACAGACACATATGATATATAGCGTTAACTGGCTGGCTTTTACCTAGGCAATGATCGTAGTCTGTGATGTTATGAAACCGCGTCATAATCGAGAAGCGCATTATATCCGTTGTTAATAAGGAACTAATTGTGATTTACAAAGTATTCCCTGTTATTGAGCCGTGGCAGATCGCAGTCATATGGATTTTTTTCCTGTAATCATTGTCTCCTTCCTTTGTTTTCTTCATTCTTTTACCGCAACGTGATCTTACACTGCGTCCCATATCTTGTTCCATAAGTCACATATGAGATCCTGCAGAAATCAGTCTGTGACTTTCGCTATATTTTACACTTTGCGGACCAGTTGTGGTCACAGGTCGGGCTTGACCTCTCAATGCAAATCCCCTCTCCAATCAGGCAAATACGAATCGCAAGCGAAAAACCTCTTAAATACGGGTGTTGGCTGCTCGAGTCACCAACGCTTATCGTGTGCCTCCAACATCAAGTAGTTGGGAGAACTGTTAACGCCGTTCAGTTACTACGTCGTTATTGATTCCGCTAGAGAGATCGTAGATGTGTCAAGCTCAATGTGATGTTCGCATTCCGGTGGCTTCGGCGACGCCATTCAGATCGTCACCATTCATCGTTAGCGCAGCACCAGCAAGTTTGCATCTTGCTATTGCAACGGCATTTCGTTCGTTAGTACGACCAGATCTGCCTACAGCTCATACGTTTTGTCTTATCTGAATGGTGCCAGAGTTCTTCCGTCACTCCTCCTTTCGTCTACCTTTTCGTTTGTCCCGCCTCCATTAATAATCATCCCATCCGTTAACCACTCGATTGACTTTCTGCGTCACATCAGGGACTGTTGAGTTTTTTTCCGGCGTTTCCTTTTTTTATTCGCTCTGTATTTTTTATTATCTATTAAGAGTATTTTTATTTGTGTTCATCTGTATTCCGTGTCCTATATTGTTGTGCAATGCTATCACTGCTATTCACTCCCATTGTCGAGCTTCCATCACTCTTCACCAAACCTCCACAGTCGAACTCCTCCTTCCTCGGGGCACATCGCCTCATTCATCCATATATAGCTGGCGCTTCAATTACATTTCATTTTGGGTTTGTCCTTATGTTGGTCAAACATCATTTGTTCTTACTTTGTCCATTCATTTACTGATTTCTTAAGTTTTTTTTTGTACGACGCCAAGCAATAATTCAGAAGTGTTTAGTGTTGTTGAGTGCCTTACCACTATCGATTTTTGTATTACTCTCTCTTTCTCTTACGTTTTCCTCCATTTTGTAATTTTTCATCTCAGTGGTGTCTAAAACGATTTACTTATAAACAGATGCCAAATTGTCACAGGCATTCTACCTGCTGTATTTGTGACTATCAAACTCAGCTTCCCAGTCTCCGACCAAATTTTTTCCATATATTAGTGAATATTTGTCAATTTATTTTTTATCCTATAGAAATCTAATACCGAAAAATGTCCTTGTTTTCTTCTTTTTCCGACGAGATTTCATAATCACGGGCATCTCAGCGTTGTATCGTAGTAGCACCGCCCCCTCCTCCTCATCATCGGCCAATCGATATATCGATTTTTCTGTGGGAATTTCGTATCTCTCGGCACTCACCGATGTACAGTGTTTTTCACTACTCTGATATATATATATATATAACATTGTAGTTGAATTAAGCAGATGTCTCTTGTTTTTTGCTGTTGTGAAAATTCTACTAAATATTCAACAACAAGACTTTATCTAGAGACTGAAATTAAAGTGTGCTCCAGGTTTATTCATTTTGGTGTCAGCATATTGTTTTATTTTGAGAAAAGTTGATAAATTTTTAATATGTAATTGCATTTATGTGACCGGAAGCAGGTGATACGCAGCGATACACTGTCATATTCAGTGCAATAAGCTAGGACCAAGGTAGTGAAAATGGGCCACCCTACGGGAACTCTAGCACGTTTCGTTTGTTTTTTTCTGGGCTGGGTATTAGCTTGAAGCTTGCTCATGTTTTAGCGATGTGGTTTATGGTTTATCCATTTTCCTTCTAGAGGAGGAGATTGAGAAGTCGGACGTTGCCGCTTTAAACCTGACTGCCGAGTTCGACTGACACCTGTGCAGATAGATTTTCATGATAACTTGAATGAAATGAAAACAGTTTTACTCATAGGTGATCTTTTAAAGAAGTCTTCCATGAATAAGCTTCTGTGGAGTTTCAGACAAGTTTTAGAAGGTGCAATATGAAGAAGAGGGAATTTTCATTACGCCGTAACCCAACCATGGTGGAGCTTTAGAATTCATCTAGCAGTTAATGAACTAATTCTTCAGCTATTTATCGTTACAAGCCGAGAGAACCTCTTTGAGAAATCTAAATGGCCAGAATGTAAACCGATAATGGAAAGCATTCATCTAATGACCGGTCTCTGCCCGGCCGGCGAAAATCCTCTTAGCCACTAGTATTTGCTCCACCGGCCGCAATTGAATGTATTACATGAGGCTCACTAAGCTTCGTTTTGCTTTTGGCTCACCAAATTCGCCATTGCTTTAGTTAGTCTCACGGTTCATGTCGGATCGGTAGAGTATGAGTTGGTCTGGGCCAATCATCATCATCATCATTACCGTTATCACGAACTTGGGTGGGTCAGCGGGAACTAGTTATCGTTCCAAAAGCAGGATCGGTTACCAGCGCTAGTATACAAACACGAACTCAGAAAATTACCGGATGATCTCCGCCTTAGAGAATTTTGTCCGATCAGATGTGGGATTAGTTGAATACTCTCACATCTGAGGTGAGCCGGCTCGAGTAAAACAGTGGACGTGAAGCACTCATTTTAGTCGTAGGCACATATTGAAAAAAAATGTTAGGTAGCCGAAGAAAATACCGACAAAAAATGATCGAACGAACGATTTCAAGGCACTAGCCAAAGTTTTTTAGTAATTGAACATCATCACAAATACTTGTTGCTATATGCCCAACGTCATGAAAACTTCCTCCTGTAGGGGGCTTATCGCCAATGTTATGATTCAACTAATCGTTCGTATTCCCGATTTTGAATAGCGGTCAGGGAGAACTTCAGCAAACATACGGTCGCTGGTTCGATGTCGAGTCCTGAGGTAATTAATGTCGTTTTCTCTCAGAGCTCAGCAGATTGGCATCATACTTTTCTTGGGGGATAAAAAAGCTGAATTCATCCATCGCTTTTCTCTCACTAGTCACCGTAATGGGCAAATATTGTTTAATCATCCCTACGGTATGGAACCAAGTGGATAGTGCACCCTTAGGGGATCGGTCAAACGATTAAGCCCAAAACTTCATCCGCTTTATTCCTTTATTCCTACTTCTCGCTCTCGCCCATCGCAAACGATTTTTCGGTTTGCATGATTTCTGGGGGTATTCCTAAGTGCCCAACGAACGGCGGGAATTGCACGCTGTAACAAGGTGACCTAAAGCAAGGAATCCATCCTTTCTACCCTAATGTCCACCTTATAGTAAACCAATGCTGGTAATCTATGCCCTTGATCAAGAAACATAGTCAAATGACAGTAAGCCTCCTCCTTTCGATCTACAAACAGCAGCGATTAATTCTGATATCGACCTGGAAGCATACTGCCGCAGATAATCGAACCTCCATCAAAAAGTTTAGCAGACCAGAAACTAATAAACAAGGTGGAATTATTGCCTGCTCGAATTTGATCCGTCTTCACGTCTACTGTGCGGATCCCAGGACTTCTCACATTCGATTCGTTTCTCTCATCCATCATCCAGGAGGGTCTTCCAAGTTTTTACGAGTGGCTTCGGTTGTTGCTTAAGGATTTTCATTTCATCTTGAATATCGTAGAATGCTGATCAAGCAATTATCTCTGGAGCCCTCAGATAACCGGGCTGAAGCGTTCGCAATTGGATTGCAGAGAGTGGTTTTTTCTCAGACAATTCCGGTACCAATTTCCCGACACTCGGAGAGATGAGAGGCTTGGCTGGCCCGAAGCGGAATCGAACTAGCACAATAATCGTGATGACGGACATCACTACTACTGTGCTATCCGTCTCCTATCTGGGGAGGGTGTAGAAGCATTTACTTATTTAACTATAAGATCGAACTACATAGAATCTCTAAGTAATTGGAATGTGGAAAATCCTATTTTAAAGAGTGTGAGGACTTTTCGACTCCAGTTCATATTCCATATTCTCGATATCTTTTGCCAAATTTAGATACAATTCCGCAACATATCTGTTGTCACGAGAAGTACGCAACAGCCGCAGAACAAACACTGGAATGGTGACGTAAAGAGAGGAAAACGTCTGAAAATGTAGATGGACTCATATTTTCAGTTTCCTAAAAAATCAATATAAATGATTTTGGCTTCAGAAAAACTATCAGAACTACCATGAAGAAACTCGTCATTCGCGCCAATATTGTTGTTATTGATGATGCTATTGGTTCTAACAGATATCACTGGTCTTTTTGTCTCATAAATAACGTAAGATAAAACAAAAAAAGAAGGAAGGAAGAAAGAAAGAAAGAAAAAGAGAAAGATAGAAAGAAAATGAAAAGAGAGGAAGTAAGTAAGTACGGGCATCTCGGTTGGTCCAGTGTATAACACATGAGACTCCGGTAGGTGTAATCGGAGTTCCGAAGTACAACTGAGATTCCGAGTTTTGGTCATATCTCATCATCCTTCTGGTTGCATTTCACATTATACCCGGCTATGAAAGAAGGATAGGCAGTAAATAAAAGTTGAAGGGTTCTCATATGAGTGTTAACGCAAAACTTTCACTTCATTGCTCAGTACAGTTGCTCCATCCTGACGGTCCCCGAAGTTCATAATTTTGTAATACATAATTTTGGGAATAAATGACTGAATTTCATTTTCAGTATGTGACGAAGAATAGTGCGGGCCACGTGAAAATCTCCATTTCACTAGTAATTTACTAGTTGAAAAAGATTATCCTACCGTGAAATAGCGAGTGCTTTGGGATTTTCTCAAGTGGCCACTTCTTGCCTGGTACTGTTTTGTTACCAAAATGGTAGTCCTCGGCACGTTTTTGCATTTAGTTCTTCTTCAAGAATCAGAGTTCCACACATCCAATAACACTTTTCATCCTCTATGAGGGAGTAAACTATTAGAAGAAAATAACAGAGAATAAAATAACATACCCTGCCATTAAGAAGAAAAAGGCAGTAAATAAAAGAGTTAAGATTGTGATTATAACGAGGCCTCAGTTTAACTGGGTTCAATGCCGGTATTGGCTCCCCAGATCAATCCCGTTGACGGGTGATTGCTGATGGCAAAAAGATCGATAGAACTAGCTGAGATACATGCGAAGCGAAGGACCCGGATGGTGTAGTGGTGAAGTGCGCTGCTCCCCGGTAAGGACAACAGCGCGCGTTCGTTCCCCACTGCATACACCTGTGGTCCGGAGTTTTGCAAATATCTCAGCACTTCATACGAAAATAACAGAGTTTGATAGGGTTTGAGGGTTTTATTGTGATAACAAGGCTTCGAATTAGAACTGATCGCCGTGTAACAAGAAACAGGGCCCTATTCAAGTGAGCTACACATGTATATTTTTAAACAAATTGTGGACATACATTGCTCTATCACGAAGCTTACATGGGGTTGGAAAGGCTTTAACGACACTCTTTCAGCAACGTCATTATCTTGAACGTCGAAATGATCTGAGTCGAATCTGCGAGCAATTTGCTATGTGAGCGTTCTGCCTCGGGAGGAAGGCTTTGTAATCTTCAGAAGCTAAGAGAATAGAGAACAGAACTAAAAGCGTGCCCCAACGCACGTGCTGGATTTTTCATTAATGCAGAAAAGACTTCGGAGTACACCCTGGTGGCTGGTGAATGCTTAGCTTTAACGTACATCTGCGTCTTTTCGCTCCATCCATATTTCACGTTTCTTCATGCCAAAATTCACTCACGTTGTTAGCTAAACTTTAACCTAATATTTTTAAGATAATTGATTGAGAGGATATCATCCAGGAAGTTACTTGTTGACGACAGAGTGTTTAGCCGTCGTTCAGCTTTGTCACCTACCGTTTCAGGTGACCTAAAAACGCCTTTGAATCAACCGGAACTGTCAACCTCCTGGTGATAACACACGCACTTGAGGTTACCACTTCTGCTGATATCTAAGCATCACTGTGGTTGCTTTGCAGAATAATTGCTAGAAATAAGACTACTCGACGAGATGTGATGGGTAAAGACGTTGTCTGGTTTTTCAAATAGGTGTGACCATCGTTTAAGCTGGTAAGGTTTACTCATTGGCATCGATGAACTGAAGGATGCCCTACATTCAGAGAATTTCTTACCAATTGAAGTTGTTGCAATTTTGAGTGAATAATATTTTTTCGAAGAACTGTTTTAAAGTAGAAGTTTGCTTCCGACCTTTATGTATATAATGTGTAACGCGAAGGTCACAGGTACCCTCCTATATACGTGGTCCTTGGTTTAATCCCACACCCGAGCTCACCAGGTTTCTTTCCTTTCGCGGAGAGCAAATTGGTATCAGACTTATCTTGGAAGATAGCATCACTGGGTCGATACATTGGTGGGCCACAGCGAGTAATTGTAAACGCCAGGTATGCATTCAATCAACTCTAACGATGCTTGCTGAATCCGAATGGACGTACACCTCTGGGAATGATCAAAGCCGATAGCTTTGTTCTTTGCCGTTTTATCCATATAGGTAAAGAAAGATCTTAAGGACAAAACGGCCGTACTTAGTAAAGCCGCACAGCCTGGAACGTAAGAAATTAACTTTTTCACCAAATATTGAGGTGAAATGAGAGTTCTCTGGCATTCACGATTAATAGCCACTTCACAAAGATGAAAAGCGGAGGAATCTGCTTGTAGACTCTACTGAGATCTCACTGATGACCGAGTTCCTTGCTTCCATACCATACTATGAGGATTGGAAATGCTTCGCTTAGCGGTCAATCCTGACGCATTTTCTCTACAGTGAAGGCAAACGACTGATTCTACACCACAAGTGTAGTTGCTTAGTAACTTCATATACAGAAGGTCGTTGCTCCTAATGTGAGATTGTCATCAATGCAAAAAGAAGCAGCATTGAGTATCATTTCGCAAACACTGTTCCACATCACTCACAGGAACGTCGTAAGAAAACTTGGATTACTCAAGAGTGAAAGTCAACGGCTGGAAGCTGCATCGTTTTCCCTTTCCTGATGATAGAAAGGATAAAAGACAGAGCGCTTTGGTTGATCAAACCGTAAGAAGTGCACAATTTGTTCGACTTCATCAGCATCGTAGTGGTGACTGAATACATAATTGAGCCGTACAAAGGCTCGCATTGACCTTACAGCGTACCAATTCAGTGCTTTTACTTTCCCAGACAAGTCTAATATTAATTTGCCCACTTCGAAGGGTTAAAAAGCTTTTTTGTATAGGACGGTTGTTGTCCAAAAAGTCAACTCGATGTAAAGTCAAATAATAAATTTGGCGCGTGTAGTGGTTAAAGATGCTCTACAAAACATAGTGCGTCATTAGTTCAATCTCCACACTTCACATCTTTTCATTCTCTTTACATACAATTTTTATGAATCACTCATCCATCTTTGAGTCACAAAACAGTTAAATGGACAGAAATACACGTTCAGGAATACTTTAGAAAACATTCCTTGTTCATAAATGCACTTGCCTCGCACTGCTTAGTCATCTTTTGAGGGTAAAGTTCTCTGTAAAACTTTCCCATTACAATCTGATACACCTGATCTGAAAGATTCTGACAAGTCGCTTATCTGATTTAAGCATTCGCGACTATCATATTATGAGCTGAAATAGCCTTATCAGATTGTGCTAGCCGAGGAAGGTTTTATCAATTCTCCTTTACACTAACCCCTACCCTAATCCAGCTTAAACCCGCATATTATAGTGACAACATGCGAAAAATACCGCGTGGCATACTTTTACAAAGCGAGCAGTCAATAACTCTGAAAACTAACTATTCAAGCAAAATTCCTATCACTATGAACGCCACCACAAACCTGGCCTTCATTTGGCCTGTAATGGGTAATACAAGTCGGCCGCTTGAACCATTTGTGACAAGGCAAAACTCCTCAAGCAGTAGTGAAACCCAAATCGACGTCAAAGCTCCTCAGTATATGATGGATACACTTAATTGATATGATTTCAAGAAGTGCAGGAATCAGCGCCATACGTGATTTTGTGTAATGTAAAAAAATATCCTGTATTACTGATAAGACACACCCAGTCAAAAATCCCATGCTTTCTCTCCTTTACTTTTTGCACGCCTTCTTAGAAATAATGAAGAATAATTTCGACAAAACGTTATTGAAATAACAGATCCATCATTTGGCCATCATGATGGTTTTGCTGTAGCGTTTCAAAGTTTGATTTGTGAAGTTAATTAATAGCTTGCCAAGAATCACTTTGTACTGAATATAATAGATAAGGACTTTTCAAACATTTCATGGCTATACTTCACAAAGTGACCTTTCTTTAACCTCGGTGTGGCTGATCAACATGTATTCTTTCATTAATAAGCAAACACGAGGTTGATAAAGAGCTTAATTCGGCTAACACTTCGACGTGATCGTCTTCCTCAGAGCTGATGAACCGAGTCGATGTCCACAGTTGTTCGCACACTCCATGTAGTGTCTTCGTCGTCGTATCGACTGGGGTCTTCTTCTATACATATTCATTAGTTACACTGAGGTTAAGGAAAAGTCGGTTTTCGAAATATTGTTACGCTAAGTGCTAATTGGTAATAATTCCGACTGCCTCAGGATGGATCGTCGTGAGAAAACAAGTTGTTTTCACCGGAAAACCTCTACCAACAACTACCGTTTTGTATAAAAGATCATCACCATGTGAAGTTGCCTGATTCGAGGGGTACTCTACTGAAGATGATTTGACTCGATGATACGTCGGCGAAGGCGTCACATCGAAGGTACGAATGACTGTAAGCATCGACTGGAATCATCGACACTTAGGAAGACGAAGACGTCGAAATGTTAGCAGAATAAAGTTTTTTATCAATCTCAATGAAAGAATGCGTTTTTATTCTATGACTACCTCTCTTTTGGCAGAATTGAAGATATCTCTTGGTTCCATGAGATCACGCAGGATTTGGCACCGTTGCAAAAGTCCAGAGGATTTTTCCCCTTATTTAGCATATTTTTCAAAACCTTATTCACCCCCATAGTTCCATTTCCGCACATTGTTCCGCAAATTGAGTAGGTTAAGGAAAGCGTGGTTGTCAAAGGTAAGGCGGATGGTGCTCTAGATGAAGATATCGTACAAGTTGCGAACAAAAACAAGGCGCTGGTAGTATAACATGTAGCTAACATTGTAACCTTGCGGTGAGCGAACGGAAAGCTGGCACATCGATGAAGGGATTAATAATAATAGTAACAACAATAATACTAGTAATAATAATAATAATAATGGTAATATCGACCTTTCAATTTTTACCTACAACAATGTTTCACGGTAGGGTATGATGTGATATACCACCACAACGATGCCGAGGTGTTCGCAAAACTTGGACCCCGCACCAGATTGAACCACTGTTACCCCTTCAGAGTGCTTGCGTATTACACACTTGGCTGCTCTCTGGGGATCTTGTTGTCATAATGAATTTCATAGAATGCTGACCGATTTGATTCTCCCAAGAATAGAAAAATAACTCCTCTACAGCTATTATAGGTCCTCATTCCAGGAAGCCATAACTTTGTGGAACGGAAGTAGTTTTCTCCAGGAAAATTTTATGTATCGCTGGAAACACCTATAGATAGTAGGATTGATTGGCCTAGTGCATCGTTGAACTGGAGACCATGAGTGTTTTGTACGTGCAGGGCTTGTGAAGGGGCCATTAGTACAGTGACAATTGTGAACCCAAAACAATCGCTTAGTGACATTCAGGAGGGCCAGCCGCCACATTCAGAAAGGTCACGAGGAAGGCTAACCACGACTTCAAATTTGGATTGAGGTCCATTATGGTCTCATCCACCTACAGTGATAAAATGTCAGAATTTACTGTTTGGTTTGTTAAAATATTATATTCTCCACCGACTCGCAGTAGCCCATCGAAGTATCGTGTCAGTATTGCTATCCTCTCTGGTCTCCAATTTTTCTCCAAAATCAAGACAGGTCCGGTACCAGTTTGCGGAGCCCGGAGGGATGAAAAGCTTGGTGAGCCTAGGGCGTGGGCTCTTCCCATGCGTATTGCGGAGTGCCTCTAACAGTGAGCTACAGGCGCCCGCTTAACAAATGGTTACTGTTGTGAATTTGAATCCAATCAATATCAATAAGATCCTAGTCATGTTTACATAATAAGTCTGTAGGTAGACGATAGAAGATTTTTTGACCGAATTTTGACCGTCTTACCAAACCTCGACCACCTCCGCAATAATCTCATTCTACGACATTCGTAAAGAAGACGAAACCCTCAAACATCAGCTGAAATAACGCGCGAAATGCTCAGGACGATGAATGCGGTGTATGCGAATCGTAGGAAGTAGTGCTGGGATCCACACAGTAGTTGTGAAGAAGAGTCATAGAAAAATGTGAAAACAAAACTATGCAACTAATATAACAACTTATGTTCGTATAAAAAGGATTTCTTAGCAAGGAAGTATGTTGTACCTGCCCATCTTAGCCTGAAAAGTCTCTATAACTATCTCCTGATTTGCGTGATTAGTGTACTCAGCAAAACGTCCCCAAGGTTGTTGTACAGTATATATTAAAGGCATTCTATAGAGTCCAACCAGTAAATCTTCAGTTTGTATTCTGCTGTAATGACGTCACCCTTGTCCTACCTAGAGTCGTCGTCGAATCTGCAGAAGAGTACATCCGCTTTTTTCAAAGCATTATATGCTCCGAGAGAGCGTTTAATGGTGTCGAAACCTATACAGTCCTATTAGCGAGGAAGAAATAAATCCGTCCACCAGAAGAAATTTAGCTTAATTTCGTCTAACTGCTCAAGAAAAATAAGTTTTTTCACCGAAGCCTGACTATCTGCAAGATAAAATGAGTCCAGGATGACACTGCTTCATGAAGGTCTTTACCGCTGGATCGCATGCGTAAATCAAAAAGAAAACGAAGGAATGTGGATAACGATATTTCAAGAGGCAACCGTTCAATTACAAAACACAAAACCATGAGCTCACTTCTTTCGCCCAGTGGTTCTCTGGGGTATTATATATATACGTCTCTATCTATCTATATATATATATATATATATATATATATATATATGTAGTTATGTGCCTTTTAGGAAGGCCCTACAAAGCACTGAGAGAAGTGCACCATCAACATCGTGTTTCGTCCATAAACTCACTAATAATGACCACAGTGTGGTGCCTTTAAAGAGAGCAGTAGAGCAAAACTATTTTGTGTCTTATTTTCCGCCATCAAACGATTTGCCAGTAACAACGATCCCAGCATCAAATAACTCTTCGATTGCCATTATGACTGGGGATTCAATTTGGGTAGTTGCATGCTATATACCATGGAATACATCTCCGAAAACAGAGTCTTCCAAGCTCTCATAGTGCTCGACACTTTCATTAAGAGACCTAGCTAAAATACATGTCAAGAATTATCGACATCCTTGCAGCAACCCAGTTGCCAAATCTTCCTCGTGCCGGTGATTGCACGGGAGAAAAACTGGAGAGGAGTTGGTAAAACCTCAGCACGGTTTCAAAACTCCGTGGCGGTGAACATAATCTCTGACCAGCAAATTACTAGTAAATCCCAAATTATGCCGTAGACCACATAACTTCTCATGAATACAAGCCACTCAGTTATTCAACTACGCGCAGACAGACCTCAGATTGGTGTGATCCTTGGTTTGTGGTGGGCTGCATGAATGCCTAACAGAGATCCATCTACGTGAACTACTTTTGTTACGAACGCCGTCTATTTACTATGCTGTAAGTGTCAGAATTCAAATGAAGGGTGCATCACAGACCTCTCATCTGTTATGCGTTTATTCTTTTTATCTATATACGAAATTTGACACCAATTTCATAGAAATTACCAGTTTCCGTAACAACAGTAACTAACAAGATATAACAACAACCAATGTAACAGCCTCACAAGGATTATAATAGCGAAATGAAGAAACTCGTAAGGAGTATGAGTGCTGTGACTACAAGTGTCGCTTGTAAAGGCCATTCAACAATTTCACAGTTTAGCAAGAGATGAATAGGACACCGGTTAGTAATATTATCACGGCTTCATTAATTGTTTATATTGTCTCCTTGGAATATATTCATTGACCTAAACATTACCGATTCGATGACGCAAAACTGTAGTGACTTCACCACATCTGGCACATGCTGTAATGGGGACGATGTTATGGTTCGAAATCAAAGATGTTTTGCCATGTTTTCGAGAGCAGAATCCGAATTTTTTGACGCCCACGACAAGAACATTTGCAGTTTTTTAACGGTAGGGTATGACGCGCAGCACAACCACAACGATGCTGAGATATGTTTAACGTTTTGTTTTCTGCCTTCTATAATTTTCATGGCAGGTTACTAAGCGAAATACAACCACAACGTTGCTGAGATATTTGCAAAACTCTGGACCGCAGGTGTCTATGGTGGGGAACGAACGCGCTATTATCCTTTCCGGGGAGTAACGCGTTCACCACCACACCATGCGGGTCCTTTGTTTCGCACGTTCTATGCCGATTTGCGCTCCCCAGATCAACCCCGCTGACGGGTGATTGCTGTGGCAAAAAGATCGATAGAAATAGCTGAGAGACGTGCGAAACAAAGGACCCGCATGGTGTGGTGGTGAACGCGTTACTCCCCGGAAAGGATAATAGCGCGTTCGTTCCCCACCATAGACACCTGCGGTCCAGAGTTTTGCAAATATCTCAGCAACGTTGTGGTTGTATTTCGCTTAGTAACCTGCCATGAAAATTATAGAAGGCAGAAAACAAAACGTTAAACATTGTGATTTCAACTACAGCCATAGCTTAACTGGGTTCTATGCCGATTTGCGCTCCCCAGATCAACCCCGCTGACGGGTGATTGCTGTGGCAAAAAGATCGATAGAAATAGCTGAGAGACGTGCGAAACAAAGGACCCGCATGGTGTGGTGGTGAACGCGTTACTCCCCGGAAAGGATAATAGCGCGTTCGTTCCCCACCATAGACACCTGCGGTCCAGAGTTTTGCAAATATCTCAGCAACGTTGTGATGCTGAGATAATTGCAAAACTCCGGTCTGCAGGTGTCTCTGGTAAGGAACGAATGCGTTATTACCCCTTTCGGCAGCTAACGCTTTCACCACCACACCATTCGCTTCTTGTCCCTCGGCTAGTTCTATCGATCAGTGCCATCAGCAATCACCCGTCAATGGGAATGATCCGAGGAGCCAAAATAGACATTGAACGCAGTTAATCTGAGGGTACAGCTGAAATCACAAAGCTAACTTTTTAACTCAGAGCTAACTTCCCAACGGTTTACCACCTCATCGTGGCTGGGAGGTGTTGCTGGGTGTCGGACTGCGATGTACAGCGGGGAATTCATCTCCTGGCAGGGTCTCCCAAACTAAGAAGGAGTCCGGCGTTTCCATCAGGAAGCCTAGCTAGGAGTAAGCCAATGCCAGGATCCACCACCGTCCTCGTATCAAAGCCACATGGTGGCAAATCTCTCTCTGATCCACAAGAGCTGTAACTGCGTGTGGTAGTGAAAACCTGGAGCAGGCTTAGGCTAGGTTGACCTCGGGATTCCTGGGAACCACAATGACTTAACCAGCAAACCTCCGAAAAATGGTGATTATGCTAGGGCCCGCACAACTAGTGATGACGGGCCGTTCGAGTATCAAGTATCGAGTAAATTTTTAACAGTTCCCAGGATCGACTTTCTATTAACCTCGGCATTGTATTATAAATTAGTCGTTTTCTTTTCCCGCAACCGTAAGGTTGTTAAACACCTTTTCGTAACCAATAACCAATAACAACATTTTCGGCTAGCCGAAAATAAATATATTTATCAACCTCGTGCAAGCTTATCAAGAAAGAATACATATTTAGGGAATAGTTACTGCCCTTTTCACACGACGCATTCACTCAGAATTGAATCTTCCCAGCAATTTGAGAGATTCGTCTGACGATGGAACTCACATAGTGGAAAAAAAAGTACACTTCAGAAACAAAAATCGGTAAGTGATAGATTCTCTATGGCAGGTGAATGCATATGGAAACCAAAAATGTTTTCTAAGCACAAACAAACAAAGCATCCTAGAAATTATAAGGTAGGTACCTTGCTTCATTGGTAAGCTTACACGAAGTTGTTACCAATGTAAATGTTTACAGCTTTAGAGGGTAACTTCATCGCTCGTTGAATAATACGTTCTTTCTCATCTTCTTTGGTTATTAGACAGTATACTCCTGAAACACCGTAGTAAAAGAAAAATTCAGGAAGCTCACTATAAAGGATTCTCCTATTTCAATGTTCTTACGAATAACCAATAAAACATAACAAATAAAGTAAGGTTCCCACTTTATGATAAATAAAGTACCAGCACAGCTAGGGGTGAAAATTACTAACACTGAAAGTCTTTGAGGACCAACTTTATGTAATGGTAGAGGCTACATTCGATGAACGAGTCAGAAAGGAGCTACAACATAGAAATGATTTATTTGCTTCACATTTACCACAAACGCTTTGCTTTCATAAATGCTTCATCCCTTTTTCAACAAATTAGTGTCTGGTACACTTAGAATTTGATTAGGTGGTATTTTAGGCACATTTACTTCAAACTCTAATTCCATTCATGGAACCTTCAATACTACATGGACATCCTACTCAATGGTAAACGACAGTTTTGAACTGAGAGTTACTTTTAGCTATTTAGTCGAACAGTTCCCACATATTCCTAGCCTTGCAACAGCCATCCATGAAGGTACTGGTTCAGGTATTGTTTTCGGCTTGAGAATTTGCTATCCTTTGTGCATGAGGGGAGGTTTGATGCATTGCCACTATAGTTCATTTGAAACGGCAGAAATCCTTCGAACAGTCAACTGAGGACTTGTAACAGGCCGAAGCTTTTTCAAATAAATTCCTATCAGCATAGAGAACAGAAACAAGCTCGTGATTTTGAAACACGTTATAACGTCACCAACAAGCTTATTCGCAACAACGTAATCATGACACCAAGCAAATGCCGATTTATGCACCAAGAGCTTCTTTAGGTATTCAACACCTTTTCAATAAGGCAACATTTTGGTGTTAGAGAAACATGGTCTAAACAGAGTTAATTCACAGATTTTGCCGACTTCTGATAGCCAGTCTTCCTCAAAAAATAGATGTCCCCTAAATTGCATTATCCTGCCACAAAGAACTGTGTCACTAAAAAGGAGAGGTACAAGCGAGCAGACTTCTTGCAAGGAAACAGTAGTATAGAGGCACTTCTTATCCGTCTTCTCACACCATTTATCGTTAACAGACTATTTACTATTTTGTCAAGACAACAACTTCCGCCACTTCAGTGACACTTTCTAATATTTCTTCCTTTGCTGTCCACCCACCTTCGATCTCGTCACTCCACTTTCTCTACTGTGCGGTCTTTGGTTTCTCGCCCTTCGTCTACACTCATCCTTTTTCCATTATTCGCCTCTTTCTAAATGTCGAGCTACACGACATCTTCTACTCTATCATAATCCTTTTACTTTCTCCACCTATAACGCATTTCTATCACTTCTGATGGTTTTACACTTGACATTAACTATATGATGTATACTATCTCAAAAAACCAGAAAACGCAAAGATCTGTCGTCCAAAAAGCACAAAAAAAGATAGCGCTCCAATTTAGCACTTGGGTATTGCATTTATTACCGACTGGAAATGGGTTATATTGGAGCTTCAAAGAAAGAAGAATGATTAGAACTTTGGTTATTCAAATTCATAAAACATATTCAAATGGTCAAAATAAATTGTAGAACGAGTTTAATTGAAAAATATTCTATTTTAAAAGCACCCAAACAAATCGACGAATGGCTGGTTACATTTAAAGACCTCTTCGCTTTCAAATACTTCCTAAAGACCTACTCTTTTCTTTCTTTCATTCCTTTTCACTTCTTCACCCCGTTTCATCACCACAACATTTCTTGACCTACAATGTACCGTTAGGCATGGAAAGAACTTTTAGTTTAAATTTCTACCCAAAAAACGCATATAAAAATCCCAAAAACAAGTGCAAAATCTAATAAAGTGTGAATTGTACTCCACAACAAAGCTGGTGCACCATTAAAATCGAAAAAGTAATAAAACAAATGAAGAGATAAAGAGAAAAACGCCAACAAACCCCTTCTGTAAGTCACTTATTGTGCCAGGAGTCAAGCAACTTCTTGCAGTCACAGACATTTCATTTCCTTTTTTAGCACAAGAAGCCAACCGTGTCATTAGTTTCTGAAAAATATCGTTCCCATTGGAAGAATTTCCTACATTTTTTCCTACATATGAATAAGAACTTACTGTGATTTCCGTTTTCCTCTGCGCCAGAAAATTCTGTACTGCAGTTGGAAATTGAGGTCGGTGATTGAATTCTTTGATTGATGCCTTCATTCACAACGAGAAATAGTCATTTCTACGTTTCGCAGACCTGATCTGGTGCCAGTCCTTTGCCAAAGTTCTGTAACGGAGCAATTTCTTTGGGCCAACTCCCAAATGAATTGTATATATGTGCAGCTAAATAATACGATCACTACGGACACTATACTTTATGTTGTCGCTTAAACAAAGATCAGAGAATGCATGTATAGCTCCAAATAATCTGTTCTATCTATAGCAAAGTTCTTACCTCAAGTCTAACAAGACGACCATGTCAAAGTCATCCACAAGTTGTAGCGGATGTCCTACCGTTTGCGTCATTGCACGAGTCTGCCCGTCAGCACACCAGTTTTTCGGTGTTGGAGGTTCCTAGTAGTGCACGAGTATTAGCAGCGACAGAGTTTATCAAGAAATTCGAAAAAGAGAAAAGTTCTGCAGAACCGCATATTACTACGTTTCGAACACTAAGGAAACACCAACTTTTTCTCTCTACATCGCAGTGACATCTTGTCTAAGCGGCTTCGTCTTGAAAGGATTCGATCATCCAACACTGGTGGATTAGGTGCACCAATGACGCAAGCAGCTCAAGAACACGCGTATGAAAAGGTGATACCTTCCTCGCACATCTATGTTCAACATAGAATTCTATATTTCAATAATATGTAATATTGTTAATTGTATAATTTAATAATAATTAATAATTTAATAATTATTTAATAATTATAATTTAATAATAATTGTTATATTGTAATAATATAACAACACGTGTTTAACAGTACCCGAAGAAGTCCACGACTAACCAGCGCTGTTTAGGACGAGAACGGAGAGGTTGCTAAAATCTTAGAGCCATTATAGGCTGCCTAATTCGGAAAGGACTAAAATATTAGTCTGTGCCTACAATGCACGCACACTTACATCAGAGTGGTCCGGAGTTTTGCAAATATCTCAGCATTTCATACGAGTTACATCAGAGTTTTCGATAGAAAACTTGATGATGCAAGCAAGAAGGATAAAGTACGATGTCATCGGAATGGCCGAGATGAAACAACAGAACTCATTCAACGCCGTCTGTGACAACGGAGAAGAACTGTTCCTCGGAACATGCGACAGTAGTCGGTCGTCGGCGGCGTCGGCATTCTCGTCAACACGAGTTTTTCCAAGAACATCGATTCATTCGACCAACTTACAACCCGAATCGGATGTTTATGATTAAAAAACGTGGATCAATTCCGGCTTTGACAATCTTCGTCGTTTACGCGCCGACATCATACTATGACGAAGAAGAAGTCGAAGCGTTCTATATGGACTTGGAAAAGTTCTACAGAGAAGACGGTGCATTCCTTAAGGTCAATGGAGATTTTAACGCTACGACTAGAATGGGATGAAGAACGTCACATTGGGACCCACAAATTAGAACGAAACGAACAGGATGGGCCGCTCTCTGAGTTTATCACGACGAAAAAATCCATCCATGGTAATTCGCAATTTCCAAGAGCTCTACCCTCAACATTGGACGTAGTAGTCTCCCACTGGAGAGTACCAAAAGTAAACAGACCACATCGTAGTAAATCGAAGGCTTTGCCTTACTGATGTCGTTATTGCCTCAAAACTCTACACGGAATTAGACTAAAGTCTTCATCGTGCAAGATTTCATTTCTCGCGGAAGAAAAAGAGTGCGATAAATTCAAGAAACGAAGTCGCAAAACCACCATAAACTGCGACTTATTCAATTCACTAGTGGCTGTTGAGAAGACGCCGTTCTCGACAACATCGACGAAGAATGCGATTCGCTCGTTCAACATCTTCACGTTAGCGCTATGAAAGCCGAGTGTTCGGAAGTCGCCAAGAGACGTATGTATCCAGAAAAACTCGGCCTGATACGCCAGCGTGGAACTGTATGAGCAACAGACAACCGCCAATTCACGTCCGAAGTTGCAAAACTATCCAAATGAACGACAAAAGAAGATTTTAAAGAGAGTAGCAGCAATAATCGTCGAAGTTGCAGAAGCTGGGAAAAGCATTCGCAAAGCCCACAGAAACTTTGCCAACTAATAAGACCAAGATGATTGCACTCCAATGCCCAAACGAAACAGTTACAGCGTCTAAAAAGGTAATGAAGAAAATCATTCGCGAATACTACTCAGATCTCTTCCATAGCCACGTCCTCCTGGTTTCATATGAAAATGACAATGGATATGTCGTACAATTGGTTATTCCTTCCGAAATTCGATACGCTATTGTGCCGGTGAGAAGTCGAAAGTAACAGGTCGGCACAAGATAGCATCTGAACACTTCAAGAACCAATTTTAACTTATTATTTGCTGCCTACTTTTTTTAATGGCAGGGTATATATTGCGAAATATAACTTCAATGATGCTGAGTTATTTGCAAAACTCTGGACCGCAGGTGTCTTCGGTGGGGGACGAACGCGCTATTGTCTTTTCCGGGGAGTAACGCGTTCACCACCACACCATGTGGGTGCTTCGTTTCGCCTGCCTCTCAGCCAGTTCTATCGATCTTTTGCCATCAGAAATCACCTGTTAGCGGGATCGATCTGGGGAGACCAAATCGGCAATGAACCCAGTTAATATAACTTCTATAACGCTGAGATTATAACTATAGCCTCAGCTTAACTGGGTTTGTTGCCGATTTGGGCTCCCCAGATCAATCCCGCTAACGATTCATTGCTGATGGCAAAAGATCGGTAAAACTAGCTGAGAGACAGGCGAAACGAAGCACCCGCATGATGCGGTGGTGAACGCGTTACTCCCCGGAAAGGACAACAGCGCGTTCGTTCCCCACCGCAGACACCTGCGGGCCGGAGTTTTGCAAATATCTCAGCATCATTGAAGTTATACTTCAAGAACCTTCCGCCAGTCCTCATAAACGCACTGGCTCCACTCTTCACACATTACCTGTCTGAATGAAAATTCCTATTGAAGGGAAGAGCAGCGAAACCGCACTTTTGTTTATGGGTGACCTCCACGATATCGGCAAGTACTGTCGATAAGATCGACCAATTATTAAGGTAGATGTAGTAGATCACTCAGTATACGACGCTCCTTTTACTCACGTTTTTAGCGTTATGTGTTTCAGATTCCTCTTAAACCTTTGCGTAATGCAAAAACCTTGGGTTCAAATTCAATCAAAATAGGTAACAAAACTTCGTCTCGGTCCTCTAAATAATCCGGGCGGGTGTATAGAGAACCTCTCCTTTGAAAAGTTCTCTATCTATCTAAATAATAGTATTTGAAGTCCAAATATGGCCGCCTCGTACTCGCACATCAAACACCGCAATGTAACCTTTTCTAATCTTCTCGATCAATTATGTTCAATGTTTCAGGCACAATAGCGATTCAGGTTTGACTTCAGTAGCATAGCGACGATGGCTTATCTGAAGGAGGCGTAATCATGTTTCCTTGCGAAACAACGAAGCTAATGACGTTTGATGTTTCAGGCAGTTAGGTACAGTTTATTGCGGTCCAGGATCAACAATCCAGATTAAGCGCGGTTGCATACGCTCGCGGCTCCCGCAGCCGATATAAGCCAGGTGCCTTCGACGGCGGAGACATGCCATCACTCACCTTACCCCCGATAGGTAGCGCGGATAATCCGCTCCTCACAACCACATCCTCAATCATCCTCAATCACCTCAACTCATTTTTAGTCATACTCATTCATTCTCCTTCAATCACATTCATTCTCACATTCGCATTCATCATTCAGCAATCAGCAGTTTATTGTATCTCGTTTCTCAGCTTGTCCACGGTGCGGTGTCAGTAGTGGCGGGTGTTGCCAAATGCGTTCTGTTTGCAACGCCATCGGTGGCATGTACCATTCCTCCCACAATGTACACGCAATTTGTACAATGCCGCTAAGCGGCCAACTTATGCTATGTATTCTGCTAAGTCGCTATAGGGTTATCAGTTTTGTAGCCATTTATCATACTGGCCCTTACCCTTAGGCAATGGTGGCACCCATCGATGCTCAAAGTTCACGTTGCTGACATAGCGTTATTCACGACCAGCCGCATGACTGTGTTCCGTAGATGAGATGTGTTCACTGTTCATAGCACCGTCAACGCTCATGTAACTTACTGTCCTCATCGATCCACTAAAATGCACCTCATCGCTATAATGTTGAAATCTTAGCCCAGCCGGAAACACGGCTAGTCTGTAACCCTCGCCGCCCCAGCATACTGTCTCCCTCAGCCGCCGCGCCGGCCGCGAATAGACGCGGCGCGGCATCGCTTACGGCTAACCAAAGGCTACTCGGTTGTAATCTCATTATTATTGTTAATATTGTGTTAGTGGTATAATAATGTTTGAATGCCATTGCCTCATTGTTAGCCTCACTTCACTACAGGCCTTAGCACCTCAGAGCTCTAACTTGTGTCATTCCTCTACCATTAGTTCTCTATCGTTACTATTATGTTATTAGTGCTGTATTTATGTATTAAAGGTTTAATTACCCAAGTTTGAGGCTGGTAGATCAACTACAATAGCTAAAAGACCCGCGTGACTAATATTCTACATCACTCTGAACCGCTACACGCCGCTAACCATTTCGTTACAACTACTGCCCAATCTGCTTATTATCTGTAGTCTACAAGCTCTTAGCTTGTGTTGTTTCAAACAGGTTTTACAGAACATTGGACGTAGGAGAGCCATGTGAGCAAGCAGGGTTTTGAAAACAGTTCAGTAAGATGGACCAGATCCACATGATAATAGGCATTTGACTCATTTGAAGTAGAAGCAGTCATGCAGGCCCCAGACAGACACGGAATGTGGTGGTTTGAGCAGCTAATGCCTACATTGATTGTATAATGTTGGCTGAGTGTTGAACCGATGGGTTGTGTTCCTCTGTCACGCGGGACTTTTTGGTCGTAAGGCGGGTGTAACCGTAGGTGACTTATATGACATATCACGTGCGCTGGCAAGGTCATAGAGCAACAACTTGATATATATTGCGACCAGCGGCCTGTATGATATGGTGTAAGAATGGTCACGTGCCCAGCAGTGGTGGATCAGGCACCCAAGCATATGCCTTGTCCCAATGGCCGTGCCTCGCGAGTATTTGCGAAGTTAAGGCTACAACAATTCGATTGCAAGTTCGAGAAGTACATTGGATGATATAAGATGAGATGGCAATGAACAGTGATGCCAACAATCGACGAAGATGACAAGCTAAGGACAGAGTTGTAAGAAGAGGATTAGCCGCACTACCAAGCTGGAGAGGCGAGCGATGCAATGTGCAGCTAAAGTCAACGGCGATCGCAGCCGCGACGCGTGTACGAAGGAGCCTGATAATGATAGTGACGGGGCTGAAGCACCATTGCATCGTTGATACACCCTTAGTTTGCGATGCTAAACACTAATCTTAAAAACTTGACATAGTTAGTCTCGTAAATGGTTTTTCAGTTAAGTCAATGGTAACCGTTTTGGAGAATAGTTACTACAGGGAGTTCCTATTCAGTATGTAAAGATTCTTCGTGAGCTGTATAGAAACTTTACAATCAAGATATCACCATTCTACAACGATATTAACGTTGACGTCAAAAGATGGGTTAGGCAAGGCGGTAGCATCTCGCCAAAATTATTTACCACCATCCTCGAGAGCGTCATGCCAGTGGTGGAATGGGATAACATGGGAGTGAACATCGATGCTCGGTAATCACATCATCTTGGGTTTGCGGATGACATCGTCCTTATAACACCAAGCATTAGCCAGGCGGAACGAATGCTCGGCCGCTTTCACAACGCCTGTGGAAAGATTGATCTTCGACTAAAGCTCACAGAAACGGTATTCATGAGGAACGGATTGGTTTCAAATCTCTCATTCACGCTGAACGAAATGAATATTCCGAATACTTACTTACTTACTTGGTACTTGAACAGCCCGTCATCATTAGTTGTGCGGGCCCTAGCGTAATCACCATTTTTCGGGAATTTTCTGGTTAAGCCATTGTGGTTCCCTAGAATCCTGAAGACAGCCCGGCCAAAGTCTGCCTCAGGTTGTCACCACGACAAGGAGTGGCAGCCTTTGTGGATCTGAGAGAGATTTACCACCATGCGACTTTGATACCAAGACGGTGGTAAATCCTGATATTGGTAATATTCCGAATGGTAAAACTAAATCTGTCTAGGTTGTGAAGACAACTTGATGAAAGAGTTAGCTCAAGCGTTGAGTGGGAGCAAACGTGCGGCTTGGGAACGCGTATGACGTCTATTTACAACAGCAGTAGCAAGCAGTTTCCAAATGTTGTTGAACCAGCTGAAGAGAGACCGGCCGCACAAAGATAACGAATATTTTGCCAGTTCTTTCATTTATCTTTTCATACTTTTTGAAGGACCATGCAAGACAATGGACGACGACGGTTGCATAGTGCAGCGCTGTGCCTCCTAATTATCTACAAAACAGATATCGTTCCTGAATGTTTAATAATACAATGTATTACGATGCAGTAGCACCACGTCCCACCGCGTATTTTAAACCAGAGCGCTTTTATTTAGTTAATTCTTTCTGCTCTTTATATTTAGATATATTTTTACAACGGTGACCAACTATGCACTTTTCCAGTCAAGTAGCAATCCAACGCCGATTCGTCGGATAATTGTCGCCAACAGTGATGACGAGAACTACCTCAAAGATACGGCTGGCTAGTGCTACCCCTCTCTATGCATTGCGTACTCGACATAACCGGAAGGTCGAAAAAGCTCGACAAACGGATGCCGTACGAATTGCTAACATGTTGCGCTATCGATACTGGAATGATTGGACGAGTTGTTCTACGAAACTGCTTTATCCATCATATTCGTCAGAACCCTTGCCTAGCGACTAACACTGCTTCAAGCACGTCAATAACCTCCTGTGCGAGAAATGCTTTAGAAACCAAGTCAAAACCGAAATTGTCTTCAACGACACTCGCATTCAGAAGTTCAAAATTAGAAGCAACCGGTGTGGGATAACCTCTTTCTTATTGGCGAAAATCTATGAATTATGGCCATTTTTACTTTGATAAATATGGTTTATTATGAGCTGATATATGTTGCTTTAAAAATGTACACTTGAAATCTGCATTTAATTTCCTAACAACCTGATAAATAAGACTTAAAGTTAAAATTGAATCAAAATTAAAATTACATTGACATTAAAGGACAAAAAGGATAAAACCCTCGGCTTCGATCAATCCCTGAGGGATGCACCATGCATTCGACTTCATCAAGTGTTGTTGGAGGTGATTGAATGCATATCTGGCCTTTACAATAACTCGATGCGACCTGCTGATGGTTAGAGCCAATGCTGCTATCCTCCCAGGCAAGTCCGGTACCAATTTGCCGACTCCAGTGGGATGGAAGGCTTAGTGAACCTTGGGCGCAAAGGTCGATCCCATGTGCCACTGCAGGGCGCCTTCGACCAGTGCGCCACACTCGCCACACTCATTAAGAGCACAAACTATTATCGTGTAAATTATGAATTCAAGAAGTATAAAGTTCCACATTCGGCTTCCATTCAGGATTCGGCTTTTACATCGTCCTCGAGGGGTCGGTTACTTTTCCATTCCTACTTCCGTTTCTGATTTCGGTTTAAACATCTTTCCGAATCAACTAGCAAAAAGAACGAGCGAAGGATTCGTCGCTGAAAACACACCTCCCTCTGATCCACATCGTGGTGAAGACCTGGACACGCCCTTGCAAGGTTACGTCAGGAGCCCAGGGAGGACCGAGTTGCACAACCAGCAATAGGCCAGCCTCAGCACCATGCACACTGGGTGCACCCGTCTATGACGTCAGGTGGTGAGACGACCGGTGAGAGGCCAGAAAATCTCGAGTTACACAGGACGTCATTGGAACCGGATCTGACTAGCACACGCACGACACGCCATGGAGATTGTTTCTTACTATGCACGTATAATGCCAGAGCATTCTACACAGACGCTGATCTTCACGCCCTTTTTGTAGCGGCAGATCGTACTATATTTCATGTGATCGCATTACAAGAAACAAAAATCAAAAAGAATGATAAACGCCAACTAAACAACAGGATCCTTGTGATCCGTCGAGGAAAGGTCCCGTCACGAAATGTCGAAGGCGTAGGCTTTGTCGTCCATCCGTCCATTGTCCATCTCGTCGACTCATGCGAGATCCTTTCCCCTCGCACAGCCGTCCTCCGTCTGCAACTGTCGCGTCATAAGAAGATCACTATCTTCAACAGCTACTCACCGACCGACGCAGGTGGTGAGTACGAATTAAATGCGTTCTACTACCAGTTAGACGAAGTCATCCGCAATGATAAAGCATATCATAGATTTGTTGTTGGAGAGTTCAACGCCAGAATAGGAAAGGCTGACGAGAGCGAATACAGGATCGGAAATTTTGGATCAGGAGAACAAAATGAGAATGGGAACCGTCTCGCAAGGCTTCCGTCCGCAACACGTCTCTTTCATGGAAACTTGCTTTTCCAGGAGAAAGAAAGCCGCCGATGGACATGGGAGTCTCCTAGAGGCACGACTAATGCGGAGATCGACCATATTCTGCAAAGGAGAAGATGTCATCGCCTTCTTCGCACGAAGATTCGGCTCAGCCGCAAACTGGAAAAGAACTGTCTTCATCGGCCAAGAAGGAAAAGTCTAGCTACGACGACAATATCCTGAACGAAGTCCTATCCAAACGTGACTGGCAGATTAAAGAAGACCCGACCGAAGATTACGAGCTGCTTGTCGGAGGAGTGAAAAGCTGTGCTGAATTCGCCTCAGTTCATCAAGCAAGAAGATCGGATTGCATCTCCATCACTACTAAGGAGCTGTTCCAAAGTAGAAGGAAACTGGATCCCACTGCAACGTTTAACATGGCTAGTAATAAATGCCATCTGCAGAAGAGCTTTGTAGGAAACTCTACAACGGTACGAGCAGAAGAAACTACTGGAAGCAGCAGAGAAAAGGACCAGTTTGAAAAAATGCTGTCGGGGCTTGTGTGATTACAATGTTCCACTGTCAGCCCTGATGAACGAAGATCGGATCGTCAAAACTTCTCGCAATGATATGGAATTAATATCGGAAACGTTCTACACCAACATTGTCCGTTTCACAATCCCCGCCACGGGCCCTAATATTTCCACTGAAGAAAAGCCACCTGAAATTCTTCCGTCGGAGGTTTGAGTTGTAACAGAAAGCATGAGAAGAGTCACATCTCCTGGACCCGATAATATCACTGCCGATTTCCTTAGATCTGGAGGCCACAATTTACATGTACTTCTCGCAAATCATATGACACGCTACCTTCAAAAGGAAAAAATCCCAGACCAGTGGAGGTCGTCGCGCACGGTTATCTTACCCAAGAAAGGACACCGAAGGGATCTTCGTAACTATCGTCCAATATACTTGTTAAGTGTACTCTACAAGCTCTTCACGAAAATTATCCTCTCGTGCATATCAAGGACATTGGATGAGGCGCAACCAGTCGAGCAAGCAGGATTTCGAAAAGTATTTTGCTGCATGAACTACATCCAAACCGTGTCCAGGGTCATCGAAGTTTGTCGGGAATACCACTTGCCTCTAGTCATAACCTTTGTCGACTATGAGAAAGCGTTTGACAGTGTCGAAACGAATGCAATCCTATCAGCGCTCGTCGACCAAGGAGTGGAGCCGGCCTAGAGAAGAGCTCTGTCCGTCTGTCATCGGAATTGCACTACGAAACTACAGCTTTTCCATTGAGCTCTTACAATACCCACAGGGAAAGAGGTTCGACAAGACGACACAATATCGCTGCCGCACTGCAGTGGATAATGAAGTCACTCGATTGGGATGAGAAAGGCATACGTATTGATGGAGTATTCTAATCAAACCTTCGTTTTGCCGACGACATTATCATCTTCTCAAGAAATACTAGCGAAGTAGAAGTGATGATCAACAAGCTCAACGAAGCGAGGAAAAAGATCGGACTTCGCATAAATCGAAAGAAGACCCAGTTCATGAAAAATCCATGGTACGAAGGCGAAAAAATTGAATTGGGCTCTAATTGCAGAGACCACCTCGTACACTTACCTTAGGTGATCCGTGAACATGGAAAACAACATGAAGGAGGAACTAGGTAGAAGAAGGAGAGCAGCTTGGGCCGCATTCGGGCCTCTCGATGAAGCCACCGACCAACTGAAGGACCCGAAAATCCGCGCTCATCTCTTCGATTCTACGGTCCTCTTAGCGCTCTGTTATGATGCAGGATTGATACTTCAAGCACAATGAGAGTACTCCGCAATGCTCACAGAACGCTTGAGCGATGTCTTCTGAAATATAACCAGCATATACGCGACCTGATTTCGTACGTTCGCATCGATTTTTGATGTGGGATGGTGCAGTCGTCAACCACATGCGACTATAATCAGCTGTTCTAAACTTCCTCATTGGAAGTCACGAAAAAAGCGGTGGGTTTTTCGAGAAGTTGTTGATTATGTAATTACCAGAGAGTTCTTCGTCTTCTTGTAAGTGTTATTGAAGCGTTTGGCCTAGTAGATTGTATATCAGCATACCCTTCCAGGCTCTGAAGAAGGCGATACTGCCGAAACGTCAGCTAGCGTTGTATTGTATTGTGTTTTTATGGAAGTAAATGTATGCTGTTTAAAAACCTCGCGATTGCTGAACAAGAAAACGACACATTCATAACCAGCACTCCCAATACCTAACCGGAATGCGAAGCTCCGATCTTCGAAGCTCGTCTTCGAGATTCAAGAGAATATATATGGATTGCGAAACATAGATCGGCCGATCATATAATGAGAAGAACAGACGACAAATGGACGAAAAGAACAGTAGAGTGGACTCAAAGAGATTGCAAACGTCCCCTAAGGCGACCACATACACGTTGGGCGGACGTGTTCGTAAACAAAGTTAATCAGCTGTACCCGCAGCTGCAGTTTTTTCACCGATCAGGGTATGAAACTCGCACACGCTATCATGCTCGAACAAGACCACCACCATGGACTACGACTGTGAGAGAAGGAAACGAATGGCATATGTGCTGGGGTCCGCACAATTCGTGAAGACGGAGCGTCCAAGTATCCAAGTGAGTAAAGTTCCACAAAAAATACAGGATTCCCAAAACCAATGATCAATTTGTTCCGGTTCTTCTATGTATCAAATTATCCACAACACAAGGTCGAGGTGATGATGAATGATATCGTTGGAAAAGAAACAGTTCAGCACCGAAGAAAAAGAATGTGTTAACAATTTTCCTCACATGTCTTGATATAAAATAGAAATGTCCGCATGAATACGGTAACAACAAGTGGACAATCTTTATGACAAACTAAATAACTCCAACAGAGAACCATCAGTAATATAAAGGGCTTCCTTTCCAGCTAATTAGTTGACGTAATCGATAGCAGTGGCTAGATGGAGACAGCGGAACTAGATGTGTCATTATTTCATTGCAGCCGATAAAAATGTTTCCATGTGATTGGTGAGAGGACAACGATGAAAAACAGGTAGTAGTTGGAAAGATGCCAATGAACGAGAGTAACACAACGCCAAAACGAAAACAATCTGAAGAGTATTCTTTCTTGATAAGCTTGCACGAGGTTGAGAAATATATTTATCTTCGGCTAACGTTTCGACGTCTTCGTCTTCCTCAGAGCCGATGATCCGAGTCGATGGTCCATGATCGTTGTTCGTCTCGACGTTGCAGCTTCGCCTTCGTGTCGAGCCAGATCTTCCTCAGTGAGCCATCTTCTCGAATGAGGCATCCTCACTCAGTGATGCCCTTTTATACACGATGCTGATGGTGGATATATAATGACAATGTCCGGTGGTAACAACAACTTCTTCCGGACATACATCATTGCGCACATCGTGCAGAGGTCGGTGTATTATCAGCTAGCACAAAGCGTTTCGAGAAGATGGCTCACTGAGGAAGATCTGGCTCGACACGAAGGCGAAGACGCAATGTCGAGGCGAACAACAAGCATGGACCATCGACTCGGATCACCGGCTCTGAGGAAGACGAAGATGTCGAAACGTTAGCCGAAAATAAATATATTTATCAACCTCGTGCAAGCTTATCAAGAAAGAATACATATTGATTAGTCACACCGAGGTTTAGGGAAGGTCGGTTTCGAAATCTGAAGAGTCTTTTGTCGATGAACATTGATGGACCTCCCGCGCTTTTCAGCTGACCATGGTAGATTAAGCGCGCAACAGTGAAATGCGGGAAAATTCTGGGTAGTGCGCATCACGTCATCACCACCTTTTCCATCGACATCCTCGTACACTCAAACGCTTTACAGCCAACCCCTTATCGTGGGTGATCAGTGGTCCCAGATGTCTAGTTGAAATGATACGCACCAGTAAACTCCTTAGCAATGTACGAAATTGAGGACGATTTCGACGCTTCCATTCAAAAATACATAAAGTTCACCCGGAAGAAACCGAGAAAAAACTGGCTTCCATTTATGAGCGTTCAAATAAACCTATCAAGTAGTGGTTACTTGACAAAGTGGTACCTAAAGCCAAGTAACAAGAACAACCTCGTTCATTTCCTTTCTTCCCACCGTTCACACACAAAGAGATCGATTGTGAGAAACATGTTTCGAACAGCCACCTCTGCGTGCACTACCAGGGAACTAAAGGAAGAGTCGCGCGACTTGGCTCGGCAAATAGCCATCTCCAATGGCTACGAAACAGTTTAGAAGGAGAACGACGCGCCCACGCGAAACACTTGGCCAAAAGAAAATCCGGTTTATGCTGCCTTTTATAAGCGATGAAGTAAGCGTAGCTATAAAACGATGCTTAAGAAGGGCAGGTCTAGAGGAATCGGTAACGATAGTTGAAATACCACCGGCCACTCTACGTCGTCAATTAGTTCGCAACCGCCTGTATGACCGTCTATGTGAAACAACAAATTGCAGTAACTGCCACGACCGACTTTCTATTAACCTCGGCATTGATCAAGTAATTCTTCGTATTTTTGTTGAGCAAACGCGAGGTGTTATTATTCTTTGTTCACGATTAAGCTGACGTTTCGGCGGCGCCCTTTTTGTGTGAGAGGGGTGAGAGGAGAGGTAATGAACCAAGATGTTTTTACTACTTGGCTTTCGGTACCATTTTGTAATGTAGCCATTTTCTGATAGGTGAATTTGTACGTTCAAAAATGGAAGCCATTTTTCTTTCGGCTTTTCTCGGGTGAACTTGATATACTCTGACTGCGCGTTTAACAATTCGAAGCATTTGTCCAATTCCTCTTGTGTTGAGCAAAGGACAAAGCAGTCGTCTACATACCTACAGTAGAGTAGCGGCCCGAGATCAGTCACCGGTGCTTCCACCTTAGACATAAATGCAATGGCAAGGCTTGGAGCCAGTCGTTGCCCCATTGCCAACACTCTTATTTGAGCGTAGTACTTTCCAGACCATCTGAAGATTGAGCAGCCCAAAGCATTCTTTTAAGAGTGCCATCAGGTGCTCTATCCTGAAGCCATACATGTTTATTTCTCCTTCGTGTTGTGTAAGGAGTTCGAATATGGCTTGCATTGCGGAGTCATTCGACACGTTTGTATAAAGGGCGGTAACGTCGAAGGACTCCATCACGCACGCGCTGTTGGGCTGCGCAGTACGTAGACGATCCAGAAACATCTGGGTATTCGTAAG
Source organism: Angiostrongylus costaricensis (assembly GCA_900624975.1). Classification (NCBI taxonomy): domain Eukaryota; kingdom Metazoa; phylum Nematoda; class Chromadorea; order Rhabditida; family Metastrongylidae; genus Angiostrongylus; species Angiostrongylus costaricensis. Next base: position 107,477 of record UYYA01004382.1, read on the forward strand.
ATGGGCTGGAATGTGTTTCAACAACTGGTTAAATATTAGGGTTAAAAACCATGTTATCCTGTCCGTTGGCCCGTCTACACAGCTAATGATAGGTCTAACCTTAAATAGTGATGGATCGTTAGACGCAAGATCATCGCTGGATACTAACTTATGAGTTTTTATAAGTAAGTACAAGACGGGGCATGTTGGTAAGTC
>UYYA01004383.1:0-40131 GCA_900624975.1 Angiostrongylus costaricensis
AATAGCGCGTTCGTTCCCCACCATAGACACCTGCGGTCCAGAGTTTTGCAAATATCTCAGCAACGTTGTGGTTGTATTCTGGGAATAGTTGCTATAAAAGGATTGAGATTAAAGTCTTGTTCTGTTGCTGAGGTAACACGGAGTCATAAGAGTTTTACTCTGCTGACGTTTCGTTGCCTTTATCTTCCTCCGAACCGCAATGATTCGAGTCAATCGCCGCAGCTTCTGATTTTTACCTAGTGAGTCTTCTTTGTCGCATCGAACTGTGACCAATGGAATGGAATACGACTCGAATGAAGCAACATAGCTCAATGACGGTAAAAAAGGACAAAGCATTCGGCATTGATCCCAATCCAATCCCTAAAGGATGCATCATGAATTCGACTTCATGAAGCATCGCAAGGATGGTTATCTGCATATCTGACCTAAAGTATGATTAGCAACGGCCTACCGATGCATCTAGTCAGTGTTTTTATCCCTCCAGACAAATCTGGTACAAATTTGCCGACCCCAAAAGATGGAGGGCTTTGCGATCATTGCCACAAAATTGAACAAGTGGAGCGCAATACAGAACACAGTACGGCCACTACACTACGTGCTCGGAAGGCCATTGAAAGTCATTTTACAGACCAGTTGCGTTCATTAATCGCGATGTTCTTTGATGGTGTCGAATGTACAGCGCATCCCATAGGGATTTGTGAACTCTGAACTCTTTAACGCTCTACTGAGACTCTGGGCTATAAAGTGCTTCTACATAAGTTAGCATGTTTGTGAAATATTTTTAGTAAACCGTAATCATTCAGAGCTTTTCTGCGGAATTGAAACAGTGAACGTAATATCATACTCTTTTTTTAAACATTTTAACCCGCTCTGCACGAGTTGTCTAGAGTCCATTAAATGTGTTCATTTAAGATTTTTCTTCGACCTTCCACTCCTTTAGTGTACCTTACCCGTTATCGAAAATGAACTACTATCACTGTATCAGCATTTCGCAACCTATCTCGATATTCTTTCGGCAAATAGCAGAGTGTGACTTAGAAAAACGAGAGTACGTTTGTGGAAAAGCGTCAGTGTTCTTCACTGGCGTTGGGGTGACCTAAGCTGATACGATTCTAGCTAGCCAGGATTGCTTCTCCATGGAAACTTAGCAATGATGCGAGGCTGGATGGCCTAGCTCGCAGTACATACGTTTCTTAGATCTCAGTTGTAGATAACTATCCTTTTCAGTCGATATATTTATTTATATGATCTTATAAACTGATCTTTTTGAGCTGATGCGAGGTTGTTACAGACCTTTGTCGTCGTTGTTGGTGTTGTTGGTCGATCGCTGGCTCTTCGACGACCTCACCTTCCTCACAGCCTGAACGTATTTTACGTAATATTAGCTTTATATTCAGTGAAATATCCATAACATTAATGTAGATCAAACCTTCTCAAATAAGTCATGCGGTGAGGTATACATTGGGAAAACAGGTAGGCTGCTTTATGTCTGCATAAAAGAACACCTAGATGGGAAAGCCAAAATTCGTCAAAGCACTCCTCTGGGTGCACGTAGGGCATAAAAGCACAATGGCGATGATTTTGAAGTGACTGTGCGGATCCTAGCGAGGAATCAAAAACATCAACGCGCACAACTCTTGAAGCGTTTTAGACAAATCTCAAAAATCCAAAGATGAGCCGGAAAGATGAATGCCTCACTATCACATGTGACCTGGCGCCTTATTTCAAAATGATATTTTGACCACGGAGTGGGTCTCGCTCGCGACCCCACGCGAACAACACGCGGGCCAGTCCCACTCGTAACAGCGCGGTAAGTAGCGTTTTTGATCAATATGGAGTCGATTTAAAAGTTTGATCATCATTAATACTATAAATATTTCACCGAATATAAAGCTATTGTTGCATAAAATACGTCCAGGATCTGAGAAAGGCGAAATCGCCGAAACGTCAGCCTTCGACCGACAACACCAACAACAACGAAACGACAACGACTACGAGAACCTGTACCAACCACGAATCAGCTCAAAGAGATCAGTTTATAAAATCGTATAAATAAATACATCAACTACTTATGCCGAGCTTTATAGAAAGCCGGTCTTTTGAATTATCCTTTTGAGTGCATTCAATGCGTCTGCGTTCGAACCTAGGCATAATTGTGCTGTCGTTTCAGTAGAAGAGTTCGTGCCGCCTTCACTCCCGTTGGATCGATCGGCGACTACCGCCGCGACCACCACGACGGCTGAAAGGACAACGTTCACTCCAGTCGATCCCTCTAGAACTACCACTCCTTTCGAATATGAGACTTCAATGGTCAACAGTATTCCGCCAGCTGTCGAAACGAGTACCTTCAAACACTTCAGTTTCGGAAATTCTGTGAGCGGTGGGTCACTCTCTTAGCAGCAGTATTTTTTGTGTCTGGTTAAAAACATGTTAGGATTATCGATAATAGATTCAATCAATAGAATATTACAAAGGAATTTGTGGTCTTCTGATTGAAAATTACTGATAAAATGGGTCAGTGTCGACGAGTCTGGTCGAAGGATAGACATCTTTAGCTGCTCATCAAAAGGGCACTGAAATTATCTCATTCCTCAAATGTCGCCCAGGAAGTGGATAGTGCAATGGTAGTGATCCCATTCGACACATGGAGCACCAAACCTGTCCAGAGTCCAGTTCGCACTGCCCCTGACGCAGCAAGCCTCTCATCCTTGCGATGTTAGGAGGTTGGGACAAGACTGGTCTGACAAAAGCTAACTCCTCTAAAACAAATGGAAACGCCGTAGGACGAATATCTAAGGAATCTAAGGAGGATCCACTCGACTAGTATTCAACAACACATTATGAGGACGAAGAAATTTTCTATCAGCAACCGCATCTGCACACAAAAGTTCGAGGACTTTCGTGGATGGTATAAGCGAGGAAAGGAATTAAATGCGAGAAGCGTTGGCTTTCTTACATTGTGATGTCTTTGACGTAAGGACTTTTAATAAGAAAATAAGGAATAAATACCGGTGTTGGGACGGCTCGTTGATATAGGAATACCAAGTAGTTAAGACGATTCGGTTAGAATTAGCTGCTCGCCTTTGTGTACACTACGCGGGACTTCTTGTAAGTAGCAGTCACAATGCTGGACACTTCAAACTTGGGTAAAACGTAAGGACTTTTAATAAGAAAATAAGGAAAGCACGGTGGTATGGGATAATCCGTGGGATTAATTGGTATAATCTCATATGGGAATGCACTAAGGTGGACAACAAATTTACACCTAGATAGTTATGGTTTAATTCGGAAGTACCGATGAAGACTATCTAGATTATTGCTATAGTCCTAGTTTAAGTGACTATATTAATTGATCTCACGGGTTATCACATAGTTTAAGTGGGGGTGTGTAAAGCAGTGGTTACAGACATCCTGGGAGGCTAACATGGTCGTTGCGTTAAAAGTGCACCGCGTAACTAACGAAACACTCCATCCTTCTGAGGTGGGGAGATTTCCACTATCTGGGAGAATAAATAATGTTGACTTTATACGTCGGGATGGTTCTCCAAGTTGCCGTAGGTACAGGTCAAACACGTATCCAATAACTCTGTGATAGTGATTAGAGCACAATTCATGGCATATCCCTAGTGGATTGACCAACCTATAGCGCTTGATTTTTGCCCTCTTGAACTCAAGATCTCATGTGGCTCGGCTCTAGCTATCAAGTCTTTAGCGTACTCATCACTGGTCTAAACGCTAATGTCTGACTTAGGTATTGAAATCATAGAACTTTTGTATTCGCCGTCGTATGTTCATGTCAACTACTACAGTGAGTGAAATTAGACAATGGTACCTTTAAGAAATGCTTATTTTTCTATTTACTGGCTATTCTTTTTTCATGGAAGACGCGAGGTTGGTATAGGTCTTCGTTGTTGTTGTTGGTGCTGTTGGTCGATGGCTGACATTTCCGCGATTTCGCCTTCCTCAGAGCCGTGATATTACGAGTGGGACTCGTAAACACCAACAACACCAACAACACCAACAAGAACGATAACGGCAACGAAGGCCTGTACCAACCTCGCGTTAGCTTAAGAAGATCAGTTTATAAGATCACATAAATAAATATATCAACTATCTATGCCGAGGTTTATAGGGAGTCGGTCTTTCGGGCTAAAAAGTAGTTTGGTCTTTACGGTCCATAAATTTTACTCGATAGGAGTTGTATCTTCATTGTGTGAGTCACTTTTTGTACGAAATCACACATTATAGTACCATCTTACGCTACTTCTGATCTGACTCCAGTGCCATGGGTGCAGCAATTTAATTTATGAATAATAAAATATCGACTTTTGTTTTGATTGGTATCATAGTCATTGAGGTGGTTGAGTTCACATCTGGAGGTTCAACGAGTTGGTGGAAGGTACACAAACGTGACGGTGTACCTCGGCAATAATTATCTTAAGTGGAGACCTTCCCAACTAGCTAATTTTACGGGCTTAACTCGAATCATTTAGATGACTGTCCGCCCTTGCTAGTTTTATCTTGACTTTTCAGATATCACCTTATTTGTCAACGTGTCCTTGAATGATACTATTCGTAAACAATGGTACAACATTACGAAATGCCAATAGTGCAGAAAAGGGGCGTTTCTCGCGCAGTGGTTACAGATTTCACGCAACACATACGCAGTTTTCGGTTCGAAACTCTTCCTCGTCAGTCGAACCCATCATACTCAGTTGTGAATAGAATTGTATCGTATTGTCTGGTAAAAGCTCAGTCCATTGTATAAAAGGGGTGCGATTGCCTGTGATAAAGACCTGCGAGTACCCAAGCTGCTATTCCAGGTTTCTGGAGAAATCAACTCAGCGAACATTCAACGGCATTCATGAGGAAGCAAAGCCCTCAAGTTGGGGTCAAACCTAGGCCCAAATTCAAAGACCTTCATGTGTGACGAATGCAAGACAAGTTACTGAGTAAATGGCCTAATCTCTTTCCCGAAACCTTCATGCTACCAATTTTATTTCAAGAGTGACAAAAAACGACATAGTCTTCCATTTCCCAAGGGGAAATTTCGTAGACATTCGACTATTCTATGACATAACGAACTGCCTCTGTTTCAGCCGCAGCTTTACACCAACAAGATATTGAATCCAACGATTTCATCGATGACGAACTAGTGAGGCAGCTACAGGAGATCATTGATATGGTAAGCTTTACACAGTTCCAAGTCTTGCTATGCAAAAAATATTTTCTAGGAAATTACTGAAATATCCGAAGTAGTTAGCCAAATAGCAGAAGAATAGATAAAGTAAACACTGTAAAGAACACAGTGATTGATGAATAGGTTTTCTGGATGTTATCATTCGTATCTTTTCGCGTACCTAGACTTCTTCCGGCTTGCATATGTCTTCTATTAAAATACACGCGCACGCATGTTCTTGTCCAAAATATATGTATATATGTATATGTATATATATGCGTATATATATTTATTATTTATTTATTTATATAGTTCTCGTCCAAAGCACGTATATATAGTTGGATACTTGGATACTTGGACGGTCCGTCTTCACGAGCTGTTCAAACGTTTATTAAATACTTAAAATGCTCATTAATATAAGATATATAAGTACTTACATATATGTATATATATATATGCAGAGGAGCACGTCGCGCAGTGGTCGAAGGCGCCCTGCAATCAACATGGGATCGATCCACGTGTCCCAGACTCAACAAACCTTCTGTCCGTCCGGAATTAGCAAATTGGTATCAGACTTCTCTGGGAAGACAGCAGCACTGGCTGGATACATCGGTAGGCCACAGCGAGTCACTGTAAAGGCCAGATATACATTCAGTCATCTCTAATAATGCCTGATGTAGTCGAATGCATGGCGCATCCCTCACGGATTGATCAACGCCAAGAGCTTTATGTTTTATCCCATATCCCCTATCGAGTTACCTCACAGATCTCCTCTACAGAGAGATCGCGGGTCTGTAACACACGTGGCTACACGACTAGCCCCAGGCAATGGATAGAGAGTTAAAGGGGTCTGAAAACCAGCTTCTGATTGTCTGAGATGCAGGTGGATCCAGGGATGGGCGCCCTGTTTCTGCTACGCTGACTTGACACATACTTCCCGTGTTTACGTGGACATGTTTATGTATTCATGCGTTGGTTTGTTCTCGTTTATACCGATTGTATTCTACGAGTCAATTGGCTAAAAACTTGCAATCATGTAACTGAAAATTACATGGGAGGTAGTTAAGAGTCGTCTCCAACAAATAGGCTCCCACCTGTACTTTGGTAGAGACTGGAAAGTTACCCGTGAGTACGTGAGTATACCCAGCTCACACGTTCCTAGCTCAGCAAGCTATACGTGGGTGTCAAACGTTAAGCATAGTAAAATAAGTGAGCCTCATTCCCGTGATCCTGAAAGAGCCCCCGGCAAGGCATCATAGGGAAGGACGAGTACGTGAAAGATGTTCTCAAGGCCATTCTGGGCTGCCTAGGTCGCAAAGGGCCAAAGTGATGGTCTATACCTACAATGAGAATGCATGATCGCTTCCACTTGAGTCCTTGACAGCGTATTTGATCGTTCATCCAAGAAAGATAGGGTACAACGTCATAGGACTGGGTGAGATGAGAAGACGTCACCCATTTGGAGCCGTTTATGACACCAGAGAAGAAATGTTCTTTGGAATATGCGATAATAGAGCAATGGGCGGCGTCGGCGTTCTCGTCAGCACAGCTTTGCCCATGCCCATTCATTCGATCAACTAACAAGCCGAATCGGGCGTTCATCACTGAAGAGATGTGGATCATTTCCGGCTTTGACAATCTTCTTCGTTTACGCGCCGACATCAAACTACGAAGAAGAAGAAGTCGAAGTGTTTTGTATCAACTTGGAGAAGATCAACAGAGCAGGCCGCACATTCCTTAAGGTCATGAGTGAAAATTTTAACGCGAAAATTGGACCTAGAAGAATGCCTGAAAATCGTCACATTGGGATGACCCACGGATAAAAAGGATGCAGCTGTGCGAATTTATCATGGCGACCAAGAGCATTCATTCATGGTAGACTGCTATTCCAAAAGCCCCACTCTCAACGCTGGATTTGGGAATCTTCCGGTGAGAGTATCAATGTGAAACATACCACATCACAGTAAATCGAAGGTTTTGCCTAATCGATGTCGCGTTTGCTCTAAAATTCCACATTTTATCAGATCACAGATTGTCGCAAAGCCACCATAGACTGGGACTTGTTCAGTCTTTTAGTCAGCTATAGGAAAGATGCCGTTGTTGATAACACCAACGATGAATATGATCGGTTCATTCAAGATCTTCACGTTAGCGCTGTGAGAGGTGAGAGTTGGAAAGTCACCAAGAGACGTCTGTCTCCAGAAATACTGCAGCTGATACGCGAGAATCGTGCGAGCCAGGTGTAACCACTAACTTATTTCTGAATTTGCAAAACAATGCAGATAAGCGATAAAAGAAGATCCTCAAGAGAGAAAAAGGGTAGTTATGGTCGAAAATGCAGAAACTGAGAAGAACATCCGCGAAAGCCACCCTTTGCCGACTAAAAGACCAAGTCTGTTACACTGCGACACCAAGATGGAACAGTTATAGGTTTAAGAAAAGCAATGGAGAAAATCGTTCACTATCATTAGTCAGATCTCTTCAATAACCACGTCATCCTATTCTCATAAAATCAAGAAGGATGGATATTCCGTCCAGTCTTACGACATTAGGTCCGACCAGGATAAGATCTGAAGACCTGAAGAACCTTCCATCAGTTCTCATGAGCACACTGGGCCGACTCTTCACACATTGCCTGTCAGAATGAAAGGTTCATACTCAATGAAAGACCCGCGAGGCGGTGTCGACGCCTATGGGAATCGACATCGACAATCGACACGAGGTCTACTAAGTCTCACAAAAGCGATGTTCATGAAGAACAGATTTGTTTATTGTGTCCATTCACGCTCAGGTATATGAATATCTCCAAGTGATCCAGCTACTTTTACCTAGTTTAGGAGTTCAACGTGACGAGTGATTAAGTTCCTTAATTCAAGAGGAGGAAGGGAGCGACATGGGAAGCTTTTAAGAACACCGAGGATGTAGTGGAGAGGACTAAGAACAAGGGACTCCATGCCCATCTTTTCGACTCCACGATTCTCCGTGCCTTTACGTGCACGTCGGAAACCTACTCGCTAGACGAGCAGGCGGAAAGATCACTGAAAGTAATTGAACGCGCCATCGACACGGTATTAGGAGAATTCCGTATCACGCAAGTGAGGAAGAGGACCCCAAGTTCCGACCTAAGTTGGGGATCAAAACAAGAGGTGCTGCTTTGCATGGCAAAATTTTGAGCGTCGGATGGGCCCGATACGTAAAACCTTTGTACAAAAACCGATGGACAGGAGCCGTTAACGACTAAATTCCTAAGAATGTGAAACCCACAGCAGGAGGAGCATTGACGCAATGGACATTATTCTTCGCGATGATCTTAAAAGAAAGGCATGATAATCAGCCAATGCCTGTGGCGAACGCTCCCACTAGGCTACTCTTGAGCGCAACAGGATGTAGTGGAAGGTTTACTGGTTTCGACACCAGTCACTCGACGATCAGCAGGACAACAGGTGATACACGTTATGGGTCCGTTGGTTCTCGACACACGCCCTAGTTATAAAATGGGCTCCATTAGCTCGGTAAACGGGAAGGGTACGAAGTCTTTTCTTTTCACTCTTTTAATGAGAGCTGAGCAGTTACAATCATCTAACTGAAGCGGTCTTGTCTATATCTATAGTCATGAGATTTTCAGAGTTTCTTTGGAAGCTAAACTGGAGCTTTTTCTGTAGAAGGAGACACTGATACCTTCTATGTACTTCGTTCTCTTGATAGTAAGCTTTTAGCTAACCTAAGTGCAGAATGTAGTCTTCACAAATCCATGAGCACCACGAATTTATCTATATGGTCACGCATCCACAAAAGCCATAGGTCATTTCGATGCTGCAAATAAAAGCGCAAATTCATCTGTGTCTTATGAATTCATCTACGTTGCGCTTTAGAACAAACAGGAGCTTGCTTTATGTCCTTCATATTAAACACTCTCTACCCACCGCCCACCGCGCAATAATAATAATAATAAATGAACAATAATAATAAATAGTGTAATAAATAATAATAACAAAAGAATAAAAAAGCCCTCAGCGTTGATCAATCCTTGAAAGATGCTCCATGCATTCGACCTCGTTAAGCATCGTTAGGATGTGATTGAATGCATTTCTGGCCTTTACAATAACTCGCAGTGGCCTACCGATGTACCGAGCCGGTGCTGCTATTCTCCCAAACAAGTCTGGTACCAATTTGCCGACCGTGGAGGGATGGAAGGCTTGGTGGGCCATGGGCGTAGGGACCGATTCCACGTGTGTGTAGCAGGACGCCGACCACCGCGCCATACGCGCCCACCGCGTACGAGCTTGAAAATGAGGTGCCCGATTTCCCTTACATAGATGAGATCAGTAGAATTAAAACATGCGTAGTAATGTTACTAATAGCAAGTGTTATAACTTCATGGGAATGATTAGTGTATACCAACAATCAGTCTTATAACATTCACCATAACTGTTCATGAGATTTTAGGTGCCAACGTCCAGCAAGCTACAGGTGGCTATCAAGCTCTCATCGATTCTGAGGAATTTGTTGGTATCTATAAAGGGCAAACGATGATGTACAGAACTGAGAACTTACGATGATTATCTCAGCGGGTTTGAGCTGTACCATTTCATATGGTACAAATTAAAAATTTATAATAATATACAATCCATATGCAGAGGTATTAAATCACTAAACAACACACAAACTTAAGTAAAAATATTTTAAAATCGGTATGTTCTATAAGACTGTCGTGTTCAGAAACATCGTTCTAATTTTTGGAGAACGGTTAAAGCAACAGTACCCCGAGAAAATACGCACTGCATACGCGACTATGCGCATTGAGTCCAACGCGCACTCCCGTACACTAGAAAATAGACCTTATTTCCAAATATGAAAACACGTTTCGACTTACAATGAAGTTCGTTAACTGAGTTAAAGAAACACTAGAACCTAAAGGTCTTTTCAAACCTAGTACAAGCTCTATTAGTGTGCGACCATGAAATACTGATTTTCTTTCGAGCTCGAAAATCCTTTTTTGTCTAGACCCTCACTTCGAGCAGCAAACCATTTGCAAGCAAGTGTTCATCCAGTTTCATTCAGCGAAATGAGACGACGTCACTAAATGCGGTGTTATCCAAGGAATTCTTATTTACTTAGAAAATCCTAGAGGACTAAATTCCTTGAAATTTTTTGGACTTTTAAAATAGTTCGGAACAGATTTACGTTATATACTTCTTCATTAATAAGCTAGAACGAGGGTGATAAAGAAAAACAGCCGGACAAGAAAGTTGGAAACGACTAAATACAATGTTCCTGTATAAAAGCGCTGAGAGAGGTTACTTTATTCGGGTGGTGGTCCTTTGAATTCGACTCGCTATCAGGAAGACCCACATCGGAGAAAGGAACAGCTGTGCACAATTGACACTGATCAATCCGGTTCTGAAGAAGGTGAAAGCCCCGAAATGTTAGTCGAATAAAATTCCTTATCAAAGTCGTGTTAGCTTATCAATGGAGGAATACATATTGATTAGTCTTACCAAGGTTAAAGGGAAGTCGGTTTTCAAGATAAGTTATATCTTACTTACTTGGAGACTTGGATGTTCCGTCCACATTTGTTGTGCAGGCACCAGTATATTCTCCATTTTTCGGAGTTTTGCTGGTTTAGTCATGGTGTTTCCTTGGAGTCTCGAGCCTAGCCTGGCCAAAGTTTGCCGCAGATCGTCACCACTACAGGCAGTCGCCGCCCTTGCGGATCCGAGAGATTTGCCACCATGCGACTAGGTTTGATACCAGGACGACGGTGGATCCTGGTATCAGTTTACTCTTATATTTATTTATGTGATCTTATAAACTGATCTTCTTAAGCTGACGCGAGGTTGGTACAGATCTTCGTTGTCGTTGTCGTTGTCATTGTTTTTGATGTTATTGAACGATGGCTGACGTTTCGGCGACTTCGCCTTCCTCAGAGCCTGGACGTACTTTATGTTAGAATACTTTTTATTATTCGGTGGAAAAGAAGGTTAAAGTATTAATGAAGATCAAACTTTCAAATAGACGCCATATTGAACAGAAAGGTCACTCACCGTGATGTTATGTGCGGGACTGGCCGACATGTAGTTTACTCTTACCTGGGCCTCCTGGTGGAAACGCCGGGTTCCTTCTCACCTTGGTAGAACCTTTCAGGAGACGAATTCCCCGCTGTACATCGTAACCCGACACCCAGAAACACCTTCCAGCCACAATGACCGTTGGGAGGAAAATTACACCTTAGAAAAATTGTTTGTACCATGGCGATAGAATGCGACAGAGCACAATGAGATCAACTATTCCGTCAAGTTCTGAAGCTCTAATGGGCTCCGATGATCAAAAAATTATCGCCTTGGAAAAAAGCCAACATTATCGCGAATGTGTTAAACTTTGCATTAACGAAAGACAATGACGATTTGAAGGTAAGAAATGCGCACGTAAATTATAATTCACTACATTTCGCATAGAAAAATTTACTAGATAGTAAATAGACTCTACTAAAATTTCATGATTTGCCCCTGCTAAGATGACGCGAGGTTATTACCAGGCGTTCTTGTAATTAAGTGACCGACGTCTCGGTGAATTCGTAGTCTTCACAACCTGGACGCACTTTATGTGACGATATCCATATAATCACGGTGATGCTGAAATATTTGCAAAACTTAGACCTCTGGCCAGGTCAAACCGCGATTACCCTTTTTGGGGTTCCCTCCACCTTTCATGTGTTACGCATGGCACCACTGAGGCTCTCGTTCTGCTGTTTTCTCAGTCAGTCTTTATATGCTAACGATGCCATCTGAAGTCATCAGTCAACGGGGATGATCTGGGATATCTCGGCATCACTGTGGCTTTCCCACATATCCTACCATGAAAAATAATAATAAGCACTGAGTAGACATTATGATATCCACATATGAATGTGTCGTTTTCTTGTCCAGCAATCGCGAGGTTTTTAAACAGTATACATTTACTTCCAGAGAAAAACACAATACAATACAACAGGAGCTGACGTTTTAGCAGTATCGCCTTCTTCAGAGACTGGAAGGGTATACTGATATGCAATCTACTAGGCCAAACGCTTCAATAACACTTACAAAAAGACGGAAAACTCTTTGGTAATTGCATGATCAACAACTTCTCGAAAAAACCCACCGCTTTTTCGTGACTTCCAATGAGGAAGTTTAGAACAGCTGATTATAGTCGCATATGGTTGACGACTGCACCATCCTACATCAAAAATCGATGCGAACATACGGGACTTCCGTTTTTGGACGTTCAAATAAACCTATCAAGTAGCGGTTACCTGACAAAGTGGTATCGAAAGCCAAGTAACAAGAACATTCTTGTTCATTTCCTTTCTCCCCACCCTTCACACACAAAGAGGGCGATTGTGAGAAACATGTTTCGAACAGCCACCTCTGTGTGCACTACCAGGGAACTAAAGGATGAATCGCGCGACTTGGCTCGGCAAATAGCCATCTCCAATGGCTACGAAACAGTAACCCCACGAGATAAGTTTACAAGGAGAACGACGCGCCCACGCGAAACACTTGGCCAAAACAAAATCCCGTTTATGTTGCCTTTTATAAGCGATGAAGTAAGCGTAGCTATAAAACGATGCTTAAGACAGGCAGGTCTAGAGGAATCGGTAGCGATAGTTGAAATACCACCGGCTACTCTACGTCGCCAATTTGTTCGGAACCGCCTGTATGACCGTCTGTGTGAAACAACAAATTGCGTAATTCGCCCTTACGGCAGGGACGGTGATTGCATGAGTTCAGGTACGATATACCTGATCTCGTGTAATAATTGCGGAGATGAATATATTGGCGAAACGGGCAGACCTTTGTGTATCCGTATAAAAGAACACCTAGATGGCAAACGAAAACTAAGACGAAGCACCCCACTAGGCACGCATAGGATACAAAAGCATAGCGGAGACGATTTTGAAGTAAAAGTCAATATCCTTGCACAGGAGTCCAAAACACCAACGCGAAAACTTCTTGAGGCTTTTTGGATCAATGCCAAAAACCCTACAATGAATAGCAGGGATGAATGCCCGGAGGTCATACGCGACCTGATCCCGTACGTTCGCATCGATTTTGATGTGGGATGGTGCAGTCATCAACTATAAGCCACTACAATCAGCTGTTCTAATCTTCATCATTGGAAGTCACGAAAAAAGCGGTGGGTTTTTCGAGAAGCTGTTGATCGTGTAATTACCATAGAGTTTTCCGCCTTTTTGTGTTATTGAAGCGTTTGGTCTAGTAGATTGTATACCAGTATACCCTTCCAGGCTCTGAAGAAGGCGATACTGCCGAAACGTCAGCTAGCGTTGTATTGTATTGTGTTTTTCTATGGAAGTAAATGTATGCTGTTTAAAAACCTCGCGATTGCTGAACAAGAAAACGACACATTCATATTCCAATGCCGAGGTTAATAGAAAGTCGATCCTGGGAACTATTACAAGATAAACACATAGTTCGGTAAACTATCTATAGCTCTATTGAAGACCTAATATAAAAATGAAGCCCATTTCTTTTGAAAAAAGCTCACCGTTTGGTTGCGTTTAGGAGCACCCGAGTGTTGTTCACGTGGGATGATCACTGAAGCTCATCCAGATGAAAAATCAGCCTGAGAAAAGGCAGGTCACGTGTGGTAGTGAGACAATTATCTTTCCGATTCATTTTTAGACTTTTAAAATTCATCAGAAGCGCTTCAAGAGTATTGCACATTGAAGCTTTTGATTCCTGCGCCAGGACCATCACAGTCACTTCAAAATCAGCGCAGTCATGCTTTAGCACCCTGTGCGTACCTACAGAAGCACTTCATCATGTCTTCAAATTCCCACCTCGATTTTCTTTTATGCGGATACAAAGTGGTTTACTGGTTCCTCTAATGTATTATTCACCGCATGCCTTACACGAGGTTAAGTATAATGTACCTGAACTCATGCAATCCTTGTCGTCTATGCAGGTGGGTAAATCACGCAGTGTTCCGTTTTACACAGGCGGTTATAAAGACAGCTGTGGACTAAATGATGGCCAAGCTATTTCAAAAACCTAGTTTCCTTTAACTTCGGAGTGATTAACCATTGTGCGTCCATTCATTGATGGGCTATCACGAGGTTGAAAAAAAGGCCATTCAGCTAACGTCTTGGCTTCTTCGCCTTCTTCAGATCCCGACTGGTCCGAGTCGATAATGAAAATGACTGCTGCAAGATAGATTGTTCGGAGAAAAACAAACGATGATCGATGGGCAATCACTATCAACAAAAACTGTCCTGTATAAAACAGCGCTATCATGTGAGGTTATTTTGTTCGGGTGGTGCTGCACTGGATTCGACTCGATGCGATCACCGAGACTCACATCGGAAGAAAGAACAGCTGCCGACAATCGACAAAAATATAGACTATACTGCGACCATCCAATCTAACTATTGCAGTACTCTACAGTACTCTCAGCTTTTGGACGGTTTTGCAACAGTTGCTAAGAAGCCTTCGTTGATAGCTAGCCGTTAACACTATTTATGAAAACTACCTAGAAACGAAGACTGGGATAAGAACTCAGTAGTCAAGAAATCATCGCTAATCGTGCAAGCACACAACATCTACTGTGCGCTATGCCTGCTTGGGTGGAAGGGAAGGGTAAAATGGAGAAAAAATGTTGCTTCCAATGCACTTCCTTTTAAGAGATTTTTCCTACTACACGAAACTTTTTTTATCGCAATGTTAACTTTTTATTTGTTACCTTCTACAATTTTTCACGGTAAGATGTTATGTGAAATACAAGCACAACGACCCTGAGATATTTGCAAAACTTCGAACCGCAGATGGCTGCGGTGGGGAACAAACACTGATAGAATTAGCTGAGAGACAGGCGAAACGAAGGACGAGCATGGTATGGTGGTGAACGCTTTAGTCCCCCGATAAGGTAATAGCGCCTTCGTTCCCCGCCGCAGACACCTGTGGTCCGGAGTTTTACCAATATCTTAGCACCATTGTGGTTGTATTTCGCATAATATCCCGCCATGAAAAATTGTAGAAGGAAGATAGAAATAGGCAAGGCAACATTGTGATTTCGACTACAACCTCAAACCTAACTGGGCTCAATGCCGACTTGGTTTCCCAAATCAATCCTGCTAACGGGCGATTGCTGATGGCACCCCGGAAAACCTCGTGACACCTCTTGCCGATGTCGAACCTGTGCCTTTTCGTTGTGGATGGAATCACTACCACTTGCTACCCACCCCTTAAAATATTCTAAACCCGACTTACCGTGATATTTCTCCTGGTTTGTTCGAATACAGCTGTACATACAGCAGCGAGTTTTTACCCAACTCATATTCTAAGCTATTTCGCCATGCTACTAAACGGTTTACCGCCTCATCGTAGCTGGTGAGTGCTTCTGGGAGTCGGACTGGGATGTACAGCGGGAGGATTTATCCCCCCCCCCCCACAACATGGCCTCTCAAGCTGAGGAGCTCGGCGTTTCAATCAGAAAGTCCAGCTGTCATAGTATTAAATTAGTCGCATCGTGGCAAATCTCCCTCTGATCCACAAGGGCGGCCACTGCCTCTGGTGGCGACGACCTGGGGCAGACCTTGTCTAGGCCGAACTCGGGACTCCAGGGAACCAAAGTGACTCAATCAGCAAAACTCTGAAAAATAGGTAAATTTGCTGGCACCCGCACTAGTGAGGACGGGCCATACAAACATCCAAGTATTCGCTATGTGCTCTGATACCTGAATGGCCCGTCCTCACTGATTGCAGGTGCTCCAGCATAACGCTCATTTTTCGAAGATTTGCTAGTTAAGCCGTCGTGGTTCCCTGGAATCTCGAGGTCAGCCTGGCCAAACCCTGCCCCAGGTCTTCACCACAACAAACGGTCGCAGCCTCTGTGGATCAGAGGGAGATTTGCCACCATGCGACTTTGACTGCAAGACGGTGGTGGGTCCTGGTATTGGTTTACTCCTAGCTAGGCTTCCTAATCGAAACGTCGGGCTCCTTATCAGCTTGAAGACTCTGCCAGGGGGATGAATTCCCCACTGTACATCACAGTCCGACATCTAGGAACACCTCCAAGCCACGATGAGGCGGTAAACCGTTGGGAGGTAACGTGCTAGCTAACATAATATCGACTGCTCGACGATGGACTATCCGTTGAAAAATAAGTCATTATCAACGGATAACCGTTATCCACAACAACCTCCCTGTATAAAAAAGTCCTGCCGAGTGAGGATGCCTCTCATTCGCGGTACGACGATGAACACATCACATCGAGAAGACGAGCAGGTCTAGACCATCGACTTGGATCACCGGCTCTGATGAAGATGAAGACGTCGAAACGTTAGAGGAATAAATAAATATCGTTATCAATATTATCAAAACATCTCATGCTAGCTTAACAATCCTAGAAGGCATGTTTTGATATTTGATAGTGATATTTATCACGATCCGTTTTCATCACAATGCAAAGTACAACAACAACATAAAGAGGCTGCGCTTTAGTGCTCAGTAACTTGAAATATAATGAAAGTACATTGAGAAGGTTGTAAATCAACCACAAAAATCCCGAATCGACAACTCAGCGGATTCATCATCATCGCAAGTGAAACAGAGAAGTTCATGAGGAACAATCACAAGCTAGAAAATTTTCAAACGCTTGCATATCAACAACGTCAAGTTAGACATTATTAAAGAATAAATGAAAAGAACACTTTCAAAGATAAATCTTGGTGCAAATATCTTCCATACCATTAAGTGTCGTTTATGGATAGTGGCAGCTAGGCACGAGAACAGGGATGGTATAGCCGAGCAAGCAACCAAATAAAATAAGGATTCTCGAGCAGATAGACGGAGAGGAAGAACCAGAGGCACTAAGATAGCAGACACGCAAATATGTGAAAGGACTAGCAATGCCGGTAGTACACGGAGTGGAAAATTTCCTGGAAGACCAACAAATGCAGCTTGCCATGGAATGGACGGTAAAGTTGGCGAGTGTCCTGTGAGGTAGAAACCCAGTGGAATGAGCAACGAAAAAAGCGGCGGAATTACGTCTGTAAATAAGAAAATAAAACATGTTTGTCCCAGGGTTTTCATGCACCTTCTGCGTGAAAATCGAAACGTTTATTTTTCTAAAACGTGCAGAATTAATAACCCGTACACCGTGTGCTCTCATGTTATATGTCAACCAATTTCCAATATGTTTCACTTCAAAAACACAAAAGGGATATTGTATGCCAAACTGCTGGTCATGGCAAGAATTGAAAGCATTAGCAAAGTTGTTCATGTTGAGTGAATTTCTTTTTCAAATCCAGGCACAGATTTTAAAAAGTCGCCCACTGTCGTGGAGAAATCTATCTCTAACGCCTAGATTGTAGGAACTATTTATCAAATAGTTCCTACTTTCTATATTATTGCATGTTTCTTGTTCACCTGTAACTCTCTTAAATCTATCTTCGCATCTTCTCTAAATTGCCTCTTAGCCACTATCTCATGCAGTTGCCTTGCAGGTGACTGGAAAGGGATGCTATAACTTCTTTCAATAAACTGCTCTTCTTTGTAGTTCGGGCACTGAATCAGCAGCGGTCAGCTGAATGCACTTTCCAGCATCTGCCGTCCCAAAGAAGTTTCTGCATGAGCAGCTGCCCACTTTCACATGCAGCTCTATCAGATTGTGCTAGTAGAAAAAACCTTTAGAACCTCTCTCTAGGCGCTCTCTTTAGTTCACCCTGGCAAAGCTCCACCCACTAGAGAAGAAATACAGACAGCCATTCGTCTTCAAGGGTTCGCAGTGTTCGTCCAGTGTCCATCCAGTTCGTTCATATCGCCTAACTCGTCTAACTCGTCCACAGACTTCGCTCTACTTTTATTGTTTTTATTGCTACTATTATCATAAAAGTTGTAACACAGTGTTCGACTCAGCGACTTACACACAAAAGATCCGCGTGGCAGCTACAAGGACTAATATCCACAACGACTTGATATTCATATAAAGTTGGGAGTCGCAACATAGACGTTGATGCGAATTCATTTCCACTCAGACTGTTCAAAAAATAAGTATCCCTGTCGGTTCCAGACAATCATATATCAACATAAAATGACTTCTAGCAGTTTATGCAAAACCATTAGAATCTATATATCGCTGCCAGTTAAATACAAACTTTCTTATTCTATAACGATGAAATTCCGATTATCTGGAGCCCAGAAATCGAATTCTTCGTCGACGCTTGCATTCCAAACAGCGAAGCAATTGCTCGAACGAAAACTCGATGGGGTCCACCAATATATCGTAGGTATTTGCGGTGTCACGAACGTTTAAAAAGATTTTAAAAAGTTAAATTTGTAACACAGTTTATTGGGAATTTCCAATCTATGGAAGTTTAAACATAAGACCACGTTTTCAAAAACCACATTTCGGGTTCAAGCGATAGATGAAGCCACTTCAGAAATGTATTAAGTCCTCAAGTACGCAAGCAAAATGTGGAAGAATTGTCAGCACTTTTCAGAAAACCAGTTTATGCCTACAGTTGTTAGCGCAGGAAACATCCTTCCGAGTCACAAATGCCGAGTGACCACTTGTAGAGACGACCTTGAAAGGAGTTGAAAAGCATTTAGGATATTGGTAAAAGAAAACCCGCCCAGCAAGCAAAATACTATCCAAATAGTAACTTTATTGAGGCTTTCATTATCGTGAAAAAAGGCGGGCCGATAAGCTCGGATTTCACGGAGTTTCAACAAACGTGCATTTTTAAGAACCATTAGACATAGAAAGCAACAGATCAAAACAGATCATTAGAAATTTAAAACCAAACCTTCATTACAAAAGTGGAGAGATGCGTACAGAATGACAAGAAATGCCGCTAAAGATGGCTGAAGGCCGTCTCCAAGAAGAAGGAGGAGAGGACCACAAACACTGTTCACTAAGCAGAGATAAACCACTCTTTTTGGACCACTAAACTGTGAGAATAATATTCAATATAAGGTGTTGATAATAAAGTAGATATTTAAACAATTCTAGGATAAAACATAATACTAGAACGCTTACGTCTGGGTACAGATGCATATAACTGTAGCAGCAGCAGAGCATGCGTACACCACCTAAAACAAACTGCTCTCTTACAATGTCTACTTTTTTTACTTCTTGCGTACTACAATTTTTACGGCATAGTATTATGTGAAATACAACCACAACGACGCTGAAATATTTGCAAACCTCCGGACCACAGGTGTCTGCGTTGAGGAACGAACGCGCTATTACCCTTTCTGGGGCTAACGCGTTCACCACCATACCATGCGAGTCCTTCGTTTCACCTGTCTCTCAGCTAGTTCTATCGATCTGTGCCATCAGCAATCACCCGTCAACGGGACTGATCTGGGGAGCTAGCCCACATCGGCAGTGAACCCAGTTAAGCTCAGGCTGTAGTTGAAATCACAATGTCTACCTTTTTTATTTTCTGATCAATCCCTGATGGATGGTTCATGCATTCGATGACATCAACCATTATTAGAGGTGAGCGAATGCACATCTAGGCGAGTTTCGCTAGCCTAAGGTACGAGATTGAATCACCAGCCCACACTGTCCGTATTGCACGGAATCTTACTAAATCATGTATTGAAGGACAATATTTTCACCTTTTATGCCACCAACACTACCGAAACAAGGATCCTCAACGCCAATACCCACTTAATAATGAAGTTATATTTAACTCTCCAATCGTATTCTCGAGAAAGCACATTTCAAAAACAACAGTACGTCAAAAAACAACTATACGCTTGTCGTGTAAATATACCTCAAAAGTGGATATCGTGACCCCACTTGGATACTTGGATGGCCCGTCCTCATCAGTTGTTCGGGCCCCAGCAAAATTTCCATTTTTAAGAGTTTTGCTGGTTTAGCCACTACGGTTCCTTGGAGTTCTGAGGTCAGCCTGGTTGAACTCTGCCCCAGGTCGCCACCACCACAGGCAATCGCCGCCCTTATGGATCGGAGCGAGATTTCTCACCATGCGACTAGTTTGATACCAAGACGGTGGTAGACCCTGGTATTGGTTTACACTTAGCTGGGTTTCCCGATGAAAACGCCGGACTTTTCACAGCCTGGGAGAGGGGATGAATCATTCCGCTGTAGATCGCAGGCCGACGACACTCAGGAACAACACCTGGCCAGGATGAGGCGGTAAACCGTTGGGAGGATACCGTGACCCTTCTTTCTCCAATTCAATTTCTAAATGAATGTATAAATATTCGTTAGTTCACGTTTACAAGTTTTCTTGTGTATCTTCTAAATCGACTCCAATCAAGCTTGACATTGTAAAAGTGGTTCGTAGACAACCTTGTAAATCGCTGGACATCCACCACTAGAGGGAAATCTGTGGGAAAATATAAACATTGTGAAAACCGTTTTCCAAGTCCTCAATGTGGCGGTAAAGCAGGTAGGAGCCTGCACTAAAATGAACGAAGATGGATAAATAGAGCGCAACTTCATCTTCGCTGGTAATACACAGTTCACGATTACATCATCCACAGACTACAAAGAAAACGCTAACTGACGATAAGTGGTAATACTCCAGATGCGCTAACTTGGCTCGAGAAATTAATATTTTTCATTTATAAGCAATGTGTACTGTCTACTAAATAACCTCGGACTCAAATCAAAAAGGAGTAAGGGAATAACACAAAAGTGTAGAAAAACGCCAGGAATTAATGAAGAAGCAAAAAAGAGTCTGACCGAAAATCCACCCCTAACCAAAAATTTTGTTCTACACTTTGTCTTTCAACACGACTGCACTAATACTACCTACAAGCCTGTTCCACTGGACAAAATCACATTTGCCTCCGCACCAACTGTGAAATCAAAAATAGCTCAATGTTATAAGATTCAAAAAGAAGAGAGTCATTTCTATGTAAACGTACAAGGGCAATTGTAATACTCAATAACTGTATTCTTTTCTGCATCGTTTCAGTTTGTGGATACAACTGCACTAAATGGTACAGAGTGAGGCCAACGTACATCGGCCACGATAAAGCCCGCGCCACCTGAAATAACGAAACAACATGAGTGTTACATTCAAGACATTTGAAACTGATTGGAAAGTCTTACTCTAAGAGAGTTAGGAATGGTATCTGGTAGAATACATCCAATAAAGATGTTCCATGAGAACACCAGAGTCGTTGCTAGGACCATACGCCATAACAAAGCATCCGCTGAGAATTGAATAAAAAAATTGTAGAACATCGAAGTCACTCCTAAGATTTGAGTTCAAAACGATATCATGCTCATAATGAGTAAGCAAAAGAGTTGGGGTGCTTTTACTAGCAGTACATATAATCCTGGGTCGCTTTCCAAAGACAACTTTAACCTTTAATGCAAACTTTTTTATTTACTACCTACTATAATTTTTTATGGCAGGGTATGATGTGAAATACAACTACAACGATGCTGAGATATTCGCAAAAGTTGGAACCCGGGGTAGATCGAACCACAATTACCTTTCCCGGAGGCTTGCGTATATCCCGATGACGGGTGATTGCTGGTGGCAGCGTTGGGTAGAAAACCATAGAGAAAAACGCACAGCGTGGGCCTCAGTAGTGCAGTGTGTAATACGCGAACCCCAAAAAGGGTAGTCGTGGTTCGATCCAGCCCAAGTACTACGAATATCTCAGCATTGTTGGAAGTGATTCGATATTTTTGGCCTATCGATGTATCGAGCCAGTGCTGCTATCCTCGCAGACAAGTCTGGTACCTATTTGCGAATGAAGGGCTTGGTGGTCTTAAGGCACGGGAATCGATCCCAAATGTATTGCAGGGCGCCTCCGACCACTGTGTTACATGCGCCCCGTAATACAGTACAAGGGTATTTGTATGCTGTTTGTCCAAATCTTCCGTGATTCATTCTGTTTCACATGATTTAAAGAAGTTTTTCTTTAAACGGATGAAATGATCTTTTGTAGTATCGCGATAATTCAGTTAGCTTCGTTAAGTGTGGACGTGAGCGATTCCGCCGAATCTTTTCTGAAAACCTTCATCGCATGTACGTCATTTGTACAATGTTTTGTAAAACCTGTTGAGGAAGACTTGACTAATCAGTTCGTAAACGACAGGAAGTAGAGTAGAGACAGTTGGTAATGTCACTAGTCTGCTTTTTGTGCGACAAAATACTCCCGCTGCATTTTTATTGATATGGAACCTTGTGATCAGATGGGTAACATATGTAGCGTTGAGCCATCTTATTAATGCAGACTAGATGGGCAGGTCTTCAGATGTTCAAATATAATCCCGTGGGAAGCACATGGAGGTTGCAAATGAACAGATCGTTTGAAAAATTGCAGATAGATTCTTCCACTGCCCTTCTGGATATAGTACTGTTCAATTTCGTCACCTCAGGGTGATTATCATGGTCTTCGAACTGGTAGTGTCGGCAGGTATCCTGACGATATCTGCAACAACCGCAGCTTCAAATGGTTTCTCTTACATCAAAGATCTCTTTCTATTACTTCTTCGCAGAACGCTGCAAGTTCAAACATATGTTCGTGGCTGAATGGACCTCGTAGGACCCCAAGCCAGCGTGTATATAATAAGGACGTGGTCGCTTGTTTGCAGGTTTTTGGTTCAAACAACCCACACTGCAAGTCGCATTTACGCAAACAAATCCAGTAATGCATGGAAACATCTAAGTAAATACAGAGGGTTATTTGTAATCAGTAAGAGGGATTGAATCCCCTCAATTCAGTTATGTCTTATAACGCTTACTCCTTATTCACCATCTGGGAACATACTATACAGCATCTCGACTAATCGGCTAAAAAATCCTCAGGAATAAAATATAGAAATGCAGAGTGTAAAATAAGAAGTTAACATAAAACGTACGTGATAACGAAGTCAGTAACTCTAAAGCAATTGACTGGTGACAGTTGACCTCCTCTTCTCGACAACGATGAAAAAATGATTCAGATCGAATAAGCAGAAGAGAAATACATAATAAACCCAGGTCCCAAGTTTTCATCGAATAACAGATAGCAGAAAAAGCTGAAGACGTGCGTAGCTGAGTTTTTCGATCAACCTTTTCACTGTAAAACCAGAAACTCACAGAGTCACAGTTAAGTTGCAGAGACATTAATATGTTATTTAGATTATACATTATACGGGCCCGTGTGGAGCAGTGGTCGGAGGCGGTCTGCAATACACATGAGATCGTTTTCCACGTCTCTGGCCCACCAAGCCTTTCACCCCCTGGGGTCGGCAAATTAGTACCAGACTTGTCTGGACGGATAGCAGCACTGGCTCGATACATCGGCAGGCTACCACAAAGTCATTGTGAAGGTCAGAAATGCAGGCTTCCTCTGCTACCTAAGGATTTTTTTCCATTTTCGTCACGAATGTAGTCGAATGCTGGCAGAGTCCAATCTCTCTGGAATCTGGAGGTGGTCGTTCTGGAGCATTTACACGTGGAACACTGGGAATCGGATTGTCCTAGACTAGTTTGGTGCCAATTTTCCGACAACGTTGGATGTGAGGCATGAGGTCTGACGGGCGGTCGAACTACGGTCAGGGTAGATTCAGCCACCTGCGTAATGAACAGGAACACTACCACTGGGCTACCCACTCCCTCATGAAAATCGAATAAGTATATCAACAGCTGACAAATTATAAATCAACTTTGACGACACATTTTATATCACAGTAATAACTACGATGACGTCCCGCCAATAAGAAACATCAGAAACAAATTGATTTTAAGAAGAACACGATAAATCACCTTATGACTTTCTCAATACCGGATACGATCAAAACACTCTGGGTCAGAAATCTCACAACATGACCCTCATAGACCACATAACTATTCGACAGAAAGGATACTGAATGTAGGCCAACACAGACGTACGCAAATACTACGGAAAAGTATGAGATACGCATAGAAAGTATCTGCGAAAGTAGAGAAATAACTGAGTGAACTGTTGACAAAGGGAGGACGAACTGAAAAATGATGAAATGGACGAGTGGCTAGTGAAAAGGATAAATAACCAAAAAAAAAAACGCACCAGTAATAATGGTACAGCTAGGCTTTCGCTAGAACCACCAAGAATGAGTGATAACTGAAGCAGAAGGCAACCAGAACGCATCACATAATGTATAAGAGTAAGACGTCGAAAAGAGAGCGTGAAGAGCAACGCCTCTACGAAGCAAAGTAGGCCCAGCTTCATTAAAGAAAGGTCGAACTGAGTCCATGCAGCGCGTAGAGAAGCTTGCAGACGACGCATTGTGCTAAATCTAATGCTTAGAAAAAGAACTGTACCGATAAAACAATGATCCCCTCTTCAGAAAATTCATGAAAAAACTGATGACCTTCATCTGGCAAATGTGGAAGCATTCAGAAGAATAACAAAACTTGCATTCTGTACAATAAAGAACACAAAAGTAAAATAAAGCTAGCCTTAGTTGCTCCACAGGGACAGTAGTATCATGAGCAAGGATTTCAGAAAACTCGAACGACGGATTAGCAGTGGCGTAAGTATTTGCGAACCTGGAATTGAAAGAATTGGATTTTCTTTCATTAAAAACGATTTATGGCATCCGTACGACGCATTTAACAAGACAGCAATTACTAAAGACTCCAGTCGCCCAATAAAGAACAAGGAAGAAAGTGTTTGGCCTTAATTTATCCTTAAGGGATGCGGCAACTATTCGGCTCTATCGAACAACGTAAATGTGAATAAATGCATATTCCATTTATAAAATGGCTTTCAGTGTCCAACGATACACTAATTCACTGTTTCAATACCGCCGTATAAGCCCGGTAACAATTTTTTGAGTTAGCCCAGAAGAAGAGATAACTTGGTTAATTCGTGGAGTCCGAGGTTGAACCACTAGTGAAGTGCAGAGCACCTCTAAATCCTCCGCTGTATGCGACCTCGTAAACCAACTAACTTAGAATAAACTAAAAAAAGCCAATTATAGAGTGTAAGAGACAGTAACCTTCGCATTTGTTCATAGTTCAGAGCGATTGCTTGATTGGTGAGATTCTTGGGAAACAAAGAACCAATAACGACTCCAAGATTTGAAAATGGAATAGGGAGGCCTAGAAGAAGTGATATCGTTGGTACGAGGTCAATTTGTCGAAGGTCGCCAGGAAGAATACCGAACTTTTGAGAAGGTGAGTAGACCTGAAGACATACATATCACAGGAAATCATTCTCATTTCATTTCGAGTCAGAGTAAGCTATATACTAATAGACTATTAGAGTTACAGACTAAGAGACCAGCGTGCGTCTCATCATCGCTGTCACCACCATGGTCTCCCGTGGTCGTCATACCATGGTCTCCCAAAACAATCAGAAGGTCATTCTCGAATAGCGCGTTTGCCGTTTCCATTATGATCTTGTCCATCTGAATTCAGCGCTACGCAGTAATATTGCAACAATATCGACAATGGTGTTGCTATGAACCGGTGAACTGACCTTCCACAAAATGTTGGACATCTGAATATGATTCGGTCCATATTTATGACCGCAATGATCCACTCCAAGCAGGTGTGCGATTACTAGGTCCGCAGCCGGTGACTGAGCAAGCTCGGCCCGTAAGAGCACTGCAATAATTCGGAAGAATAGATAAGAAGCGAAATATAATGCCATACAACCACAATGATGCTCAGATATTTGCAAAACTCCGGACCACAGGTGTCTGCGATGGGGAACGAACCAGTTATTACGCTTGCTTTGCGGGGCTAACGCGTTCACCAGCACACCAAGCGGGTCCTTCGTTTCGCCTGCCTCTCAGCTAATCTAATGTCACATCTAGATAAATCGATTGCATGAATGAGTGCATAATAGAATGGACAGAGGATGATTCGTACAGAAGTAACTCATAGTGTAAAATATTTTGTCCTTTCAACATAAAACACACTTGTTTCAGTCCAGACTCAACTTAAACTAGTAGCTGAAATCAAAATAATTAGAAAGAATCTCCATAACCTTAATAACAAAAAACAGGCTTAGTCTATCGATTAAAATGAAACCCTGAGCTTCTGGTTTGAGAATTCGTTTTTCCCTCCGTTTTATCACTGATGCTCATTTGCTGAATGCCGAAGAGGTTGCATAATTCTGATTTCTTCCAGGAGGTTACTGCAGCAAAAGACAACAGGGTTCTTTTTCTTTCCCGCTGTTTACCTTGCTACAAAAGAGATTGTTGTCGCTGACGCGGAAATAAAGATGTCTCTGTCTAACCTTTTATTTATTGCCTATTCTTCTTTTTCCAAGGCAGCGTATTCTGCCAAATACACACATGAGGATGTCGCGATATGAACAAAACTCGGAACAGCTGGGCTTCAAACCTGCTGTTACATACCCTCTGGATTCAATGCCGCCTTGCGCTCTCCAGATCATTCCCGCTGACGGGTGATTGCTATTAGCACCGCCATAGTAAATAAAAACTGAACGTGGGAAAGCGTAATTGGGATTTGGAACCACACATGAGGTTCTAAGTATTGTTCAGATCTCAGTATCCTTGCGGTTTAGAAAAACTGTTTGGCAGAACTACCACCTTTAACCGCATCGTCAACGCTGTTGAGATCGTTGATGTCAAAACTGTCGAATGGATGAGCACGTGTGAAAAGATCTGGATAGAGTGAAGTCCTAAAGAAAACACTTTCAAATTCACCGCACAATGACAGATAATTTTGAAAAAAGTAAGTTTAAAAATTAATGACAAAATTCTAAAGCAAAACAATAGTTCACAACATGCCAGGTTTCATCACCCATGAAAGCTACATTAAGGGCACAGCTCCGAGCTTGAAAGAAGATGTTATCTTCATTAATAATAGGGCTAGGTGAAAAATTATCACCAGCATCAATGAAGGTGGGCAGAGTTCCTGAAACTCAGTATAATATGAACCAAATAAGAGATGAATCGCTCGATATACCTGTTGTGAGGGCCTTAATCCTTTGAAGTGTAGTAGTAGGTGGATCGGCGAGCAATAGCCCTATTTGTCCACCACGTGTCATCAATTTAGCTACAGCAGGCATTTGACCACGAAAAAATGACAGGGGAGCACCGTCTTCAGGTGGTACCATAAAATCGTAACGAAGAGCGTCCACCAACAGAACAACTACCTATTAAAGAAACACTGTTTTGGTAGATTTCAACGAGAAGCTAAAAGAATGCTCAACCGTTAATAATAAAGCGCATTCCTCTCTACGGTTTACCGGCTCATTGTGGTTGGGAACTGTTCCTGGGTGTGGTCTGCAATGTACAGTGGAAGCCCTCATCCACCTAGCAGTCTCTCAAGCTGAGGAGGAGTCCGATGTTTCCATCAGGAAGCCCAGACAAGACCAAACTCATACCAGGATCCACCACCGCCTGGTATCAAGTTAGTCGTATGGTAGCAAATTTCACTCTGATCCATAAGGGTTGCGACTGCCTACGGTGGTGAAGATCAGGGGCATACTTTGGCCAGGCTGACCTCGGGACTCCAGGGAACCATAATGGCTTAACCAGCAAATCTTCGAAAAATGGAGATTATGCTGGGGCCCGCACAACCAGTGAGGACGGGCCATTCCAGTATCCAAGTATTCTATTGCGATGCTGTATGGGACCTGTTAACGCTCATAAAAAAAACAATAAATACAAAACGTTGAGAGAAATTATTACCCTTTTGTATTGTCGTTGCATCCAACATTTCGAATTGTACAACTTTGCATCACTGCACTGACTTCGCATTTGAAGTTCCTTTCGTTTGAGTAGAAATCCACTTTGAAATATGAGCAAAGAAAACGCATAGCAAAGTGATAGTAATAAAAGGTGCATGACTATTTTCATTCAAGCAATAGGGTCTTTGGTGTTAGCTGGAGCGAATTTGTGAGTTTTCGCAGCGTGGCGGCACTAGTCTTGATCACTCGAATATTCCGCGTCCCCTATGAATTCTTTGGTACAAGCTAACAGCGTGATAAGATCGCTAGTTCTAGCTGGCGTTCGACACGGAGGTAACCGCCGAATCTTGGCGTCTGGTCTTGTTTTTTGGGGATGGGGATCCTCGTCCACTTCTCCTTCCTGGGGAGCCTCGACCGCCTCCTCTTTCTGGAGAACCTCGACCGCTTTCTCTCTCTGGGAATCCTCCAACAATTGTAGTTTTACTTCTTCTATAAGTACCTTTCCTTTACCAGCTTGTTTCTTAGACGAATACTTTTTTTGAGTGTCCTGCCTTGAAATCGAGGTCTCTGGTTTGCTAATGTCCTCAGTTACAGTTACTTCGTTACGATTCGTCTCTGGCGCGCCTTGCTTCCTTTTCAATGTCTTATTCTTAGACTTAATTCCTTCTGGGCTGCTCTGGACAGCTTTGGTTGTATTTTTAGGTGATGCTGATTTCGCCTTTTTCAGTAGAACAGGTTGTTTTACAGCAACCTTTCGTGACGAATCGACTTTCTGAAAAATTTCTCGATACATGTCAAAATTATTGAAGCAAACATAACTAGCAGAGGAAGAATTCTCAATATAAAAGGATTGAAATCACTCTACATTATGTCAGATTAAAACTTGCCTTCTGTGTAATCTTCTTGTTTTCCTCAGCTATACTAGGAGATTGTTCTCCTTTCACTGCCTTCTTTTTAGAAATCAGCTTAACTACAGTCTTTGTCTTCAGTCCCTATCAAACTCAGCATAAAAATGTGTTACTTCTATTTTCCGAAAAATTATTGGTAGATATTAACAACAACACTTACTTTTTCAGCTTTGAGTTTCCTATTGATCGGTTTTTCTTTTTCTCGTGTTCGTTCTTCCTGAAGACTCTGTAGGAGGGCGCGCTCAAGCTCGTGGCGATCAAAACTAAAAAACATGAATAGGGAAAAATCCTCTCTGGTGGAAATTCTAAAGTTTCTATTCTAAAGCTTTCTAATTCTAAGCTTCTAATTCTATTCTAATTCTAAAGCTAAGCTTTTACATGTCGATAAAAAATATCAAAATCTCGAAGGTTTTTTTTAAAAAAGTTTTCAATTATTCGACTCGAAATTAGACAGAATAGATACACTGTGTCCATTGCTTCTTGAGTGTAATGTGAAATCGAAAGTCGCCACTGACGTGAAGGAGACTGCGTAGCGAAATAAAGGATAAAAGGATAAAGCCTTCGGCGTCGATTAATCCCTGAGGGATGCGCCATGTATTCGACTCCATTAAACATCACTGGAGGTGATTGAAGACTCGCGGTGACCCACCGATTCATCTAACCAGCGTTTCTTTCCTCCCAGACAAATTTGGCACCAATTTGCCGACCCCAGAAGGATGGAAGGCTTGGTGAGCCTTTGGTGTGGGGATCGATCCCATGTGTGTTGTACGACGCCTCCGACCACTGCGCCACACGCGCAGCGAAATAAGTCGGAAAATAAATAATTAAAATAATTTCTGAATAATTACAGCGGTTTACAGCAAGGCTCTATGGCGTAATTTATGGTTGTATTGAGCGTAAGTGGTACAAAAGTGACTACATTACCTTCTTGCGTCAAAGCGAGAGCTAATACAAGTTATCCACGCTCTGTAACTAATCACTTATAGAGTCAGTACAGTAGCACATTTATATTTTTATGCTTGCACTTCCGTACAAATCCAGCACTGATATCTTCCATTAAAAGGAAAAGAAACGAGATTCCTAACATTTAATAGCAACTAATGATTAAAGCCATGGTAGTATATTCGAGATCGTCTTTCAACACTAAGCTCCATTTTCTTTCCTTTCTGCTCTCCTTCTTTTTCCCACTCTTCCACTTTCTTTAGACACCTTTTCGCTTACTCGAAGGTAATCCTATAGCGCTCTCAGCGATGTCCCTTCCTTTTCTACCTTTCCCTCACCCACGTCTAACAAGTAGGGATTTCTTAAGCAACATGACTCGCAAAACATCACCTACGCGTTTCTCTGACGAATAATTAGACGAGTTTAGAAAACTAAAAAAAAGAAAAGAAAGAAAACCGAGTATGATTTTCCGATGCAGGCAATAAAAAAAGAATAATATATTCTGACGTATTCTTCAACTTTATTGCTAGCAATGGCCACATTACGGTATTACATCTGAAGACTCGATAGGGATGGCAGCGAATCACTTCTTCCAATGTTTTATCACTCACTGAAAGGTGACCAAGAATGTCAAGCTTTCACCAACTCCAACTATGAATCTCAAAAAGGAAATCTGCCCCAACGCGCAGGTTTTCCCATAATTTATGATAATTTCCTGATCATTGGAGTACCTACGTAATTTAAAGATATACAAAATACACTTTGCCCTACCGCCTTAATTGTAAATGTAATCGTTGTAAAACATTATTCCGGCACCAGAAACAGTGATAGACATGCCATTGAATAACATGCGCAAGGTACTGGTACGAACCCGGTCCCGCCCTAGGCCAACAACGTCTTCCATCCCTCCGGGCTTTGTGAATTGTTGACAGAGTTCACTGAAAATCTCTCCGATGCATAAAGGCTCGTGAGTGTTTGTGAAAATGAGTTGAGAATTCCCTAGCACGGTTATCTCAGGATTTCAGAAAAGATCTATTCGACGAGCAATCAACAACATTGGTAAAAATCAGAAATCCTCAAGCAGGAGCCAAATCCACACGTGAATGCGAGAGCAGTTCTGGATGATTTATGTAAAGAAACAAATCAACGAAAAGAAACGTTGAAGTCTCCACAATGTGTGACGTCGGTTCGTGTATTTCTCCAACAGTGTTTGTCCTGAAACGTAACTGCAGCCGTCGCAAATAATCGAGGACATATTGGGGAACACCATTGTGTTCTGCTCGAAGAAATCCCGCTTTTTCAACTGTTGTGATGTCCAAAGCACGAGTCACAATGAAAAAAAACTCTGTAAGCATTCATTTCGCGTGGTCAAGAAGACCAGAAATTCGTCTTGCCAAAGTACGAAAACTCCTATCAATTTGGCATACATTTGTAGAAACTATCAGTTCTATTTGAACTTCGCCGTGAGCTGAGATTTTTTTGGTTTAAGCAGTTTATCGACTACGAAAAAGTGCTTGACAGCAATAAAAGGATTGCATTCCTATCAGCGCTCGCCAACCAAAGATTGGACTCGTCGTTTGTGCGAACACTAGCAGACTGTTATTGGAACTGCAGCACAAATATGCAGCTTTTCCTACGTTCTAGCATACCTATAGCAAAAGGGGTTCGGCAAGGCGACACAATATCGCCAAAGCTGCTTAGTGTCGCACTGCGGTAGATAATGAAGTCACTTGACTGAGATGAGAAAGACGTACGTATTAAAGGAAAATTCCTACCAAACCTTCGCTTCGCCGACGACCGTCGTCTTTTTGAGGGGTGCCAGTGAAGCAGAGACAGTGCTCAATGAGCTCGATGAAGTGGGAAAAATAGTGGACAGTGGATTTGCAAGACCACGGCGAGACAGGTGAAATGAAAGACCCGCATGATGTGGTGATGAACGCGTTAGCCCCGGTAAGGGTAAGAGCGTGTTCGATCCCCACCACTGACGCCTGCGGTTCGGAATTTTGCAAATACTTCAGTACCACCATGACTGTGCATATAATTTACAGAGATATAACAAACTGGATAATCGCACGTTTTCAAATCCGCAAGTTCCAACACTGAATGCCAAACATGTGTTAGGGTGCCGTGTAAGGTACTGAAAATATTCGAACTGTATGAGCAGTTAGTGTTACTTCAAGATCATTAGAACTGAGGAAGAAGGCCAACTAAATGCAAACAGCATCAGCAAGGGTAGAAGTTAGAGCACTCCATGAATTGACGTCAGAAATTTGTTAAGATTTCATCTACACATTCTAATGGTATAGCAATGTTTCAAGTAACCGACAAAACATGAAAAGAGAAATTCAAAAAGATAAGGAATACTAACAAATAGTGATCAATGGTGGTATTTTGGTTACCTCCTAACTGTAGTTCATTCTCTACTTTTTTATTCTATTATTCTCTATCGACTAATTGGAACTGCTCGCAGTCTCTGTCGTGCAATAGAGTAAGCATGAAATATAAAAAACGTCATACTTTGCCATTACACAGGCCCGCTTTTAGCTGTGCTTCTGAGTGGACATGTGGGATTATTTTTTCGATGTGATCAGATATAGGTAAGAGAATATCTGAGGAAGATCCGATTCGATACGAGCACGAAGTCCCCATAACGAGAAGACGAACAATTGTGGACTATCGACTTGAATCTTCGGCTCTGATGAAGACGTCGAAACGTTAGCAACATCTCTATAAACCTCGTGTAAGCCCAACAATTTAAACTTATGTCGAATTATTTCTGTTCTGGAGACCCTGGTATGAAATGAAACCCCTACTCCACATCACAACTCTGCATCTGCATCTAAAACCACCTGCCTGGGAACGATGAGGATGAAAGCCATTGAAAAGGTTCCCATTAGTCCCGATAATTCCTTGACAACTAAAGCACTTGTGAAACTTGACACGAAATAGATTGTACTGTTTTGAAAGCATGCACGATTTCCCCAGACGTCATTCGAATTCCAAATTTGTTTTCATGAAATCAGGAATGAAATGTAAAACATTAAATTTGTAACCACGCACTACAGTCGCTGACATCGACGACGCATTCGGGGCACCAATCTTCTCGTAGGAAATCCTGCCTGTTCAATCACATCCCTTTTCCGAGATATGAGCTCCAACGATAAACAACAAAGAAAAAATTCTACATAAATCCCAGAAATGCAGCACTTCAATGAGATGGGAAAAATGAACTCGAACTTTGTTGACAAAGATGTTAACTTTAATGGTTATTAAGAATAAAAACAAAGGGGCGCCTGTAGAGCAGTGGTCAAAGGCGTCCTGCAGTACAGGTGGGATCGATCCCCACGTCCCAAGCTTACCAAGGCTTCCATCTCTCCGGGGTCGGTAAATTGGTACCACACTATTCTAGGAGGATAGCACCACTGGCTCAAAATATCACGAGGCCAGTGTCAGTCACTGTAACGACATTCAATCACCTCCAACGATAGTTAATAAAATCAAGTGTATGGCACATCCCTCAAGGATTGATTAACGCCGAGAGCTCTTTTAGAGCTTGTAACAATAAAAGTTACTAAGAAATGCGATAGAGCGCGGTTGTTTCGCAGTGGTTATGAATCAACCAGCGCGTTCTCGTCCTTTGTGTCTGCCACGACGTAGGATGCTTAGTAAAATGTGCTCTCCGGCTTATGATACATGTCAGTGTTCTTGACTAAATAATGGTGAGACCTTAATCGCTTGCGAAAACTATGTTTAAAACATTGCTACACTTCACCACATAGAAACAATACTCAGAAAGAAATAGTACTGAGAATCTGTGGCAATTTAGTTTGCCATTTATTTCAGCAAGGAGTGCGTACAGCACAGTGGTTGGTTGGGGTGTTCTGCGATACATACATAGTTGCCTTTTCGATCTCTCACCCAGTGCATACCAAGCACTCCACACCTTCGAAGTTGGCAGATTAGAACTTGGCTGAGAGGATAAAGACAATGATTTGACATCTCGGCAGGCCAATGCAAGTCACTGCATAAGCTGGACATGCATTCAATCACCTCTAGAATGCTTGATGAAGTCGAATTTTTCGTAATCCCAATAGACTAACCAAAGTCAAACGCTTAAGAATAAAAGGAAAAAGCATTCGGCGTTGATCAATCCCTAAGCGATACGCGTTACATTTGATGTCATCACGCATCGTTAGCGCCGACTGAATATATATTTGGCAAATACCGCTTGCGCTGGCCTTTCGATGTATCCAGTTACTGCTTCTGTCCTACCAAACAATTCTCAAACGAATTTACAAGCACCGAAAGTATCCTGCGCTTCGTGAGAACATGACGCGTGAACGAAGTAGCGACTGAACTAGTGTGTATTCCATGGCATCTCCAACCACTACGCTACAGCCATCCACATAAAAATGATGTAAGTTTTTAAGATAACCACAAAACTCTTCTGAAGTCATGATATGGACCAGCTATGGTGTGATCTTCTTATTGATGAACGCAAGCAAAGCTATATTCACACATCGATGAACATAGATACAGAGTTTGGATGCACACAGGAATACGCAAAAACGTCCACTTGTACACATAAAATAAGAAAAGCTCTCGGCGTTGATCAATCCGTGAGGATGGGCCATGCATTCGACTTCATCAAGCAACCTTGGAGGTGATTGAATGCATATCTGGCCTCTACAATCACTCACAGTGGTCCTACCGATGTATCGAGCCAGTGTGCCATCCTTCCAGACAGTTCTGGTACCAATTAGCCGCTCCCGGAGGGATAGAAGGCTTGAGCATGGGGATCGATCTCATGTGCATTGCAGGGCTCGTCCGGACCACCGCGCTACAAGCGCCCCTACATACACACATACCGACATAAATAGCTGCAATTCAAACAAGAAAGGATTAACAAGGCGTACCCCTCCTCTGACGTGAGGTCGATTCGCTGACGCTTGCTTCGCCTTGGTTCACTCGGCTTAGCGCTCGTACTTGTACCACAGCGCATGCACGCTTTTAACGGTACGAATCCGGCTAACTCAATAAAATAAGGCATCAATAGACTAGCAGCTACTGGACATTTATAGCGTTACGAACGCTAACAGGAAGGAAAAAGATCATGGTAAGATACATGAGGCTCCAATAAATATGGACGTGTTCATCTTGCAAATGAACAGACGAAGATCACAAAACTCTTGTTTATTCAACTCTTACGTTTCTCAATACTGAGTATCGCAGATACCAGTTATAAACAGTAGGGAAAAACGAACCAAAAACAACGCAATATTAATTGTCACATGAGGATATGCCCTGTTTGAAAGACTATTTGTTTCAAATGTCGCTGAAATTTTGGTAACAAACAGATCATAGCATTTGCTAGCATGAAAGGGATAGATAAAATAGACTAGATATTGGGCTATACCAACTACTGACGCTGAACTACAATGACAGAACTGAAAATATAATTAAAGTTATTACTGACACTATTCACAGACATATTAAGAAGGACTCTAATGCATAGTCAACAATAACTTATTTTCGTGAAAATAATAAAACATAAATTAAAAAAATGTACAGTTAAATCACACATAACAATGGTGGAGGTCAGAAGCTGAGCTGTAAGAATCACTGAGCCATCATGCCTTTAAATTACGATTCTCCAGAATGTTCGGACTGCCGACTACTGGTGGGAGACGTGGCTCTACACTGGTCCCTCATTCTTTGAATTTTCTTCATTTTCACACCACTGACACCCGTTCGAATCTAGGGCAGGCACGTAAACGAATGAAGGATGAAAATACTAACGTTCAGAAAAATTATACTGAGCCCATCTGGACTACAAAATGGGTTTCAAAAATTCTTCCTAAAATCAGTCACAAATAAGTCAGGGCTCAAGTGGATGCAAAGAAAACACGATGAACGGTCCAATTCAGGGAAAATTTTTAACAAAAATAGTAAAACTCCAGCTCACCATACGAGGCATTTTCTCTGGAGATACCAAATTTCTAGGTAGTTTCCATACTTCCAAAGGTGTATCGTTGTTCACATTTAGTAATGTATGAGCTTAACGATGCGAACTATTAGAGTGTAACGAAATCGTGAAAAACGGCTTTCAACTCATACCCAAATGGGCGGCTGATGATGGCGTTATTACCCTTCTGGTACGGTTCTGTTGCATATTTTTCCCAGATG
Organism: Angiostrongylus costaricensis; assembly: GCA_900624975.1. Lineage (NCBI taxonomy): Eukaryota > Metazoa > Nematoda > Chromadorea > Rhabditida > Metastrongylidae > Angiostrongylus > Angiostrongylus costaricensis. Next base: position 35,850 of record UYYA01004383.1, read on the forward strand.
TGGAATTTATAATATCCTCGTCAAAAAGGCTTCTTCTACGCGTTATCTGCTCATAGTATACCTAAAATATGAAACAATACACTGCAAGATTATAAAAAAAACTGCATCTTAAAAGATGTATATCTCCTCTCCTGAAAAAAGGAATCTCCTGGGAAAAGAGAGGAAAACAAGACAGAGTACGTACTTCGTTGTCATCTATATCCTCGATATTATTGATCTCCTCAACTCGCCTTTGAAATCTAAACTGACCATTAGAAGGAGTTCAAAATTCAAGGCAGACAGAAAAAAGGAATTAAAAAGTTTTAAAATACCTCTCCAATTGTTCCTTGCCGACTATTTCATCAATTTCAGATGGAGTGCTTTGAGACGCTGGCGGAGGAGAATGAGGACGAGCTTTTTTCTCTGACGGTTCGTCCGGCTGAAAATATTGTTCTTTTTTCAACTCTGCAATTAAAACAAAAACAAAAGATTAAGAACCTACAGTTGTTTTTGAATCGACCACGCGTTTAGATGCTGGATCTTGCATGGCACTGTAGCTTCGAAGCAACCTTGTTGAAGTTTTATCATCAACCTCATGATTTCCTGTTGCACCGTTGCTGTTAACGCTGGCAAACTTATTAAGAAGGTTCGACTTTGCTCTTCGTGATCGAGGTGAAGGTGTATGCAATCCGAGCAGACAGTCGCGAGATGTGGGCACTGTGCAACAAGATGCCTATAACTCATATAAAGACAAAGAAAAATACACCGATTACTACGTTTCTCAAATACCACTGAAAAAATTCATTATCCTGAGCAAGAAAATAGAATCACAACCAGCATAGGGTTCTCATTCCACCACATTACCGACCTGGACTATAGCTTTACTAGCCTTAGCAGACGCTAAAGCTGCTGCTCTTGGGATCCTCGAGCGTTCCTCACTTATTCTAATCAAATCAGACATTTTCTTTGATTTCCGACATCTCCTGTTACTACACACTTTAGCCATAGGAGTTGCTTTTACAACCTATAATTAGAACAATATGACTCCTCACTTTAAAAAGTACACATAATTGCAATTAAATAAGTGACAAATGCATCAACATTGATAAAGTTTTCCGAAAAGAAAAACAGACACGTATGAAGAAATTCTAATACGGTATACAAAAGAAAATCTGTGTATGTGAACATTTCCAACAGCATAGAGTCATTGCGAAAGATCAACCAAGAAAAATAAAGAATGGTACCTCTGTCTCCTCGCTTTTGACGATGGTTCGAAGTTTCTCTTCCGGGGTTTCAGGAATAGGACGAGAACGACGTCGGCGCCCACGTTTTCTCTGACCTGGTTATGAAACGATTTAAACTAACAGAATCCGAATTTATAACCACATTATTTCAAAGAAAACATACTTATAGGAGGAGACTTCGAGCCATCAGCAGTAGGAACGTGTTCAGTCTCCGGCGGGACCTTCCTCTTTAAATCCTTCGCATTATTTTTTCCATTATTTGACTCTTCATCAGGTGCTCGAATTTCTTCGATAAGCTGGTTGAGCTGTTGTAACTGACTTGTGTTGGTTTCTTTTTGTTGGAAAAGAGGGAAGGAAAGGTCATCATCCTAAAATACGGCACAAGCAAATGACAAGTGGTGTGACAGGTGGTGGCACACAACAACAATCAAAGAAAGATCTAGTTGCCTGTATCCTTTGCTTATAGTGGAAACACCACAGAATGAAATGATTCCCCTAACACTGAATTCTTTCGAAAAACCAAAAAAAAAACATTTAGTTTAAAAAAAACAAAAAAACCACAAGGGGTACGCGCACCTTGTTCCAAACTGAGTCGTACTCCTCCATATCATCTGGTAGTTGAATGCACAACTCATCAAAAACATCTGCCACCAGCCGCGGTGTTAGATGGAAAAAGCTGAAAAATGTTAATGTTGAAATACAAAATCAAAAATCAGGAAAACTAAGTGCACTACGAGTGCATAAATCAGCACGATAAGATTCAGCTGAACCAACAAAATGAATTGTAGCAGAGCTTTTTAACTCCAATCATAACCTGCGCTTTTTTCAACTGTAACTTATCAGCTAAAATATTTCGTTCACTTTCTGAGGATCGAAAAGTAATACACCCTACTAGGCAAAGGACCTAAGATTGAGCAGGATATTACCGATAGAAAAACGACGAAGGCAACAAAATAACGAAGTTGTTCAAAGATCCTTGAGTATACTGAATTAAGGATCGGAAGAAGTAAACTGTTTAACCTACTTGTCTGCAATTTGCTCCTCTAAGAAAGATCTCATTTTGCTTGCACTTGCAATAAAGTAAACTACCCGCATCTTTCTAACGATCTAAAATAATGCCGACCATCCGTGCAACATTTAACAAAATCAATGAAAAACCAAGGAAAAGTAATAAACTATACATCGAGCAATCTCGGTGGTGCACTAGAGTCGAGGTAGCTTGCGTAGAGCTCTAAAAGCACTTGGAGCTGCATTTCACGTAACCTACGTTCTCCATCAGTCGATGAACCATCATATTGACTATTCAGGTCGGCACATGATCGTATGACATGATTCCGTAAAAAGCCACATACCATAGTCTGCAAAAAAAACTGTGCGATGCAAAAAGAACCGCTTACAATCTTTAATCTCCCTTAACAAAAGAGGCAGAGACATGTTGGACACAAAGAGCAAAAACAGGGAAGTTGGAACTATTAGGCGCGGTGGTGTGGTAGTATTAGGACCTCTCCATCTAGAGATCTAGAGGGTCACCGGTAGGAGCAACACAACATTGACGAATGAAACAACAAAAAGTCAACCACAAGGTCACCAATTTTTATTTAATATCTGTAAAAGTCTGGACCGCTGGTGTCTACTGTGGGGACCGAACACGCCGTTACACTTTCCAAGGGTTAACGCGTTTACCATCACACCATGCGAGTCCTTCGTTTCGCCTTTCCCCCAGCCGTGTTATTGACTTACCATTTACGTTCTAACTAGTGGTAACTAGGGTGAAAATTACTTTGTACTTGTCACAGTCCTTAACACAGTGACAAAGTGGAGGTGAAAAATATCCAACGGCCAGTTTTTAATAGAAGAAAGAAGACAAACCTCAATCGCATTTCCGAAAGTGTTTGTAATGAAGAAGTTTGTCAATGAATTAATAACAAGGTGATAACATTTTACTGGCTGATTGTCACCATCCAGAAGATTGTTGTACCATTGTGCAAACGCTTTGGGGAGGTCTTCCTCAGAACAAGCTGAAAGGAACAAGCTCAACAAACATTTACAAGTAGCAAAAGAAAATAAATAAACAAGCAAATAAAGAGAAAAGATAACAATGAACATACTGAAAAGGTGCGCCTCCTTCGTTTCCTCAGCCATTCGACGGGATGCCCGCAATTCAGTCAAACGACGAGCTCGTGTACTCTGCTTCAAAGACTTTGGCAAAGAAGCGAGTTGAGACTGTGAAGAAGCAGAAGAGCAATAACCGGCAAATCGCCCTGCATATACGTCGTGCAAGAGGAAAAAAAGAACTAAATATCGAAAATCACATAGATTAAGCTACATGGCTTGGTCACGGAACCTAGTGAAGTATAGAAAACAGTATGATTTCAGTGTAAAATTACATCACGACCATGGCTATGAGTATCAATCTATTCAAACATCACAAGTATCCAGGCACGGACATGTGTGATAAACAATCAAATACATCCAGAAGGACAATGAAGGTCATGCAGAACTTCCCTGAACACTTCGGTAGCTATAGCGACCTGATGACGCACTGGCTTATAGAAAATGGATACGACGAGACTACGGTTCCTTGTGAACACTGACTTGTAATGTCGATGAAGAAAAATGGAATGGAAATTCGACGCAAGTCAACATGGGATTCTTCATGAACAAAAAGGAAGAGTTCTTTGATGTGCAAAAAAGCCGAACTCTATAATATTGATAACTACCAACTGATCTGCGATACATGTGGACTACAAACCTTCGCTGTCTTGACAGTTCTACAAATAACTGAATACCCTTTGAAAAAAACCAAACAATTAATGGTACATCTTGCAGTAACTGCCACGACAGACTTTCTATTAACCTCGGCATTGATCAAGTGATTTTCTTCGTATTTTTGTTGAGCAAACGCGAGGTGTTATTATTCTTTGTTCACGATTAAGCTGACGTTTCGGCGAATTTCGCCTTCCTCAGAGCCTGGAAAGATCAAGTTGATAGCAACTCACTCGGCCAGACGCCTCCATAACCAAACAAAGAAACTCCAAACCAAGATTTCAATCACTTTG